>CAUYON010005653.1:0-75144 GCA_963573935.1 Arctocebus calabarensis | reverse complement strand
CTTCTTATTGGAGGATCTATCCCATACTGCTAAAGGAGTATTAAAATCTCCAACTACTATAGAGCTGGAGGAAATCAAGTTACTCAAGTCTATTAGAGTTTTTCTTATAAATTGAGGTGCATTCTGGTTGGGTACATAAATATTAATAATTGAAATCTCATCATATTGAGTATTACCTTTAACAAATATGAAATGACTGTCTTTATCCTTCCTTATTTTGGTTGGTTTAAAGCCTATTGTATCTGCAAATAAAATTGCAACACCTGCTTTTTTCTGTTTGCCATTTGCCTGGAATATAGATGACTATCCCTTCACCTTGAGTCTAAATTTATCTTTTACAGTAAGGTGAGATGCTTGTATGCAACAGATATCTGGCCTAAGTTTTTGTATCCAGTCAGCCAACCTATGTCTCTTTAGAGGACAGTTAAAGCCATTCACATTAATAGAACATATTGATAAATTGGTAGACAATCTAGTGGACATTTTTAATCCTTTCATCACTGTGGAAGTTTGAATGTGGTAAGAAATTTCTGGGTGAGAAAACTTTTATGGTGGAGGATGACGCTGGTTATTATGGAGGATACGTTTGAGAATATCCTGGAGAGCTGGTTTACTTATAGCAAATTTCTTCCGCATGTGGATGTCATTAAAGTGTTTAATTTCTCCCTTGTAGATGAAACTCAGTTTAGGTGGGTACAGGATCCTGGGTTGAAAGTTCTTTTGTTTTAGGAGATTAAAAATAGATGCCCATTCTCTTCCAGCTTGAAGGATTTGATCAGAGAGATCTGCAGTTATTCTAATATTCTTCCCCTTGGAGGTAATAGATTTCTGTTGCTTTCAGAATTTTCTCTTTCATATTAACTTTAGTGAACTTAATTATGATGTGCCTCGGGGATGTCTGATTCAGGTTGAGTCGTGCTGGGGTTCTGAAACTATCTGCTATCTGAATTTCAGAATCTCTAGTCATGTCTGGAAAATTCTCTTTCATAATCTCATAGAGAAGAGACTCTGTGCCTTGCAACACCACTTCATCGTTTTCAGGTATCCCTATAAGGCGAATGTTGGTTTTCTTCGAGTTATCCCAGAGCTGTCTGAGAGAATGATCTGTTTTTGCCTTCCATTTCTCTACCTCTTTGTCAGTTTGGGAGCATTTGAAAGCTTTGTCTTCCATGTCAGAAATCCTTTCTTCTGCTTGCTCCATTCTGTTACTGAGGGATTCTACTGTATTTCTCAGATCTTTGAGGGCTGCAACTTCTTGTCTCAATTTGTCAAACTCTTTGGTCATTTGGTCTTTGAATTCCTTGATTTCTTGAGACAATTTTTGAAATGCTCCCAGAATTTCTAATTCCAATTTTTCCTCTATTTTATTGATCTTGTTTGCAATCCAAATTCTGAATTTGATTTCTGACATCTCAGTCATCTGTTTAAGCATAGGATCATCATTTGCATTAGCCAAATGGTTCCTGGGGGGGTTGATCTCCTCTGGTTGTTCATGTTTCCAGAGTTTTTCTACTGATTCTGCCCCCTATTTATTTTGCACCATTTGGCTGGATGAGTAGGTAAGGATAAGTTGGGTTGGGGGTTCTAGGAGTAGTGATTGACCAGTCCTTTGCCTGTAAGCTGGGACTGGTGTTTGTACCTTTTCCCCTAGAGTTTTGCCAACCCATACTTTGCCACTGCCTGCAAAACTGGGGGCCTTTTTTATGTGGTGTGGTTAAGTGGCTCTGTCTTATTTTCAGCTGGTCTCTGTCATATCCTAGAGAATCGGTTACTCTGTGTTGGAATCTGAGCTGTGGAGAAATACCAGTTAGGTCACCATGCCCCCCACAGGCAACAATTGGAAAAGGAAAATCAAACCTTCCCACTACCACACAACCAGTGTACCACGTTGGAAAGTCCTCGGGAGATGGCCCAGTTGAAGAGGGAGATGGCCCAGTTGAAGAGGTCCCAATCAATTGTTCCAGCCAGTACTGACTTCAAATCAAATATTCTGAAATGAAAAGTCTCTGGCTACTAGATAGCAGGAGTCTGCTGGCAGCTCTAGTATAACTTGCTCCAGGACTCTGTGAGCTCAGGAGGGCCCCCCAGCCAGTAACATAGTCTGGGAAGGTTTATGCCTCCTTCCCCACCTTGCCCCTCTGTCACACCCAGTCTCTGGTAACCCTGCAGGGTGTGATCCAGTTTCCTCCAATGAGCAGATGCTCTAGAAGTTTGTGCCTGCCTAGGTCACAAGGGGCTCTGTGATCCTTGGCCAGTGCACCAGTTTCTGTCAGTGTTGGCGGGGAGAGGTGAGGCCTGACAATGTGGGCACTTGACAGGGGCTGGGGCGATTCACTCAGTTCTAGCCCTGTCCCTGATTGATGTTGCTGATAGAAAAGAATGAGTTCACAGAATTTCTGTACTATGGAAGAGGCGCTGGGCTGCTAATAGTCCTGACTCAGTCTGTGAGCTTTAGTCCTTTGTCTCAGCTGTCATCCGCTGAGGGCCAGGTGTGGCTGAAATTTAGCAAAACTTTCTCAGCACTGCCACTCCATGCCTCAGGGGACCACCTCTCCAGTTCAGCCTCCTCTTGGCTCACTTTCCTCTCACCACTCCTGAGCCGGAAAAACAGCACAGATCAGCAACAGCCCATGCCCTGTCCACACCCCTCAAAAAAATGTCCAAGAATATGGACTCCATGGGGACAGACCTCCGGACCTCCGGGTGAGAGTAGAGGGGAATACTGGGAGTTCAAACTTGCAGGTAGAGAATATGTACAGTTGTATACAGTTTTATGCCTGGCAGGAGAGTGCCCTGGCACCCTAGTAGGGGAAGGAGGTCCAGTTTTTAGAGGGTTTCTCCCATGAGGTAGAGTGGAAGGACATCTGAACTCTGCTCACTTGTTTGTATGAAGGTATGGAGTATACTTCGAGCTGATCTCATGGGGAGAGGGGACTCCCATCCACTTGGCAATGTGTTCTGTACCTTTTATTTGTATCCTTGGGGTTGCAGGTCACTCCAGCGGTGTTGATGTGCGTTCTTTGACCTTCTCTTTTGGCTCAGTTCCAAACTGTTGGCTTTCTTGCTAAAATTCTGTCCTTTAACTCTCCTTTTGAACGGGAGCATCTGCAGCAAGCTGGCTGTAGACCAACCGCCATCTTGGCTCCTCCCCCAATTATGACCTTGAATTCTCTCCTTGTCTCCCAAGCATAGAATGAATTTTTCCAGTGGCCACATGACCTGTGATGATATCATCATTCTCATGGGTAATGGCTGTGTGCTAAATCAGTAAACTTGTGATTTATAGTTTATCTGATTTAATTTCTAATATGGCCAATATCAATAAATACATATATAATCAACATAAGCAAATCTCTTTGATGTCCTCATTATCTTTTAAGAGTATCAGGGCCCTAGGAATGACAAGTTCAAGAATCTCAGTTATGGTTCCACAATATTTTTAAGCTGCTGTTATGACAGTGAAACAGTAGTAGGAGTTTTTTTGTTTGTTTATTTGTTTGTTTTTGGTTGTTGTTGCTTTTTCCTCAGAACAAAAGCTTCTGTCTTACTAATGTTGCCTGCAAGGTTGAGAACTTCATCTGTAAATAATAATCTAAAGCCAGAATATTTCTGGTTGAGAGCAAAGGACAATTAAATGTTCAGACAGAGAACACCATGAAGCACATTCTAATAACAGTCTTCTTAAGTAAAAGTGTTGTTTGCAGGAGAAATAGGTGTCAGGGTATAAGGAGGCTCAAGTTTCAGGTGGAGAAATTTGGACCTATTTGTAATGACTATGATAATTCATTCTGTAGATGAGAGATAAAAAGAAAATGCCCACTACCAACTAATGAGGCAGGAAATTCCTAGAGCCTTCATCAGTTGTAGGGGTGAGTAGAATATTCACTTTATCTTAGGATAAAGATTTTTAAGGAGATACACAAAAAGCAAACAGGAAATGTAGAGGAGAAAGGTAAAGGAATATAACTAAAAGTAGGTCAAGATCCATCCTAATTATCTGCTCATAATGCCTAAGATCTTTTCCTCTCAGGATATTAGGTGGCCCACAGTTGAGATGTCCATAATCCCACCCACTTTCCAAAGTTGCTTTGAAAATAAATTAAGTAAATGAATAGTAGTCATACTTTTAAAATGACAACATGCTACATAGATATATAGGATGTTTAAGGACCAAAGTCTGTGTTGTCAATTTCCACGAAATGTTTTGATCTAACTCAGGATGACAAGAAGCCAACAGGTATAAATGTGCACACGCCTCAGGAAACCACAAACATCTTTTTATTTTTCCAGGAAATAGGACTGGAACAACTTGCCTAAGTATCTTTAATTTCTTGGAAAGATCTTGATTTAAAAACTACACTTGACAAAGGACTGATAACTAGAATCTACAGAGAACTCAATTTAACCCAACAAGAAAAGAACAACCCCATTTATAAGCGGGCAAGAGATGCAAACAGAAACTTCTCTAAAGATGAAAAATGGCCAGCAAACACATGAAAAAAATGTTCATTCTCCCTAATCATCAGATAAATCCTAATCAAAACCACCCTGAGATATCACCTAACTCCAATGAGAAATGAAAGTTGAACTCTGTTTGATCCCATAATCCCATTACTAGGTATCCACCCCCCCCAAAAAAAAATTACCACAAGAATGTTTATTGTTGTTCAATTCACAGAATTGACACAGAAGCAACACAAGTGCCCATCTACCCAGGAATGAAGTAACAAGCTGTGGTATGCATATACCATGGAGTACTAGTCAGCCATAAGAAAAGATGGAGACTTTACATCTTTTTTGTTTACCTGGATAGAGTCGAAACACATTCTTCTTACTAAAGAGTCTCAACAATGGTTAAAAATGTGAAATCAATATATAAACAACTACAGGTCCACATGTAAGAAATAACACAAGTATAGTCTAGCAAGGGGAGGGAGGATCTCACCTAATGTGCACAATATGAGGGTGTTTAGCACACCCATTGGATGAAGGGGTGAACTACAACTTGAACTTTACCTTAGAAATGTAAATAATATAACCTAAATATTTGTACCCTCATATTAATCTGCAATTAAAAAAAATTCATAAAATGAAAAAACAAAAGAAAGTTTGCACCAGAACTTGATAATAAAAACTGGCTTACAGATTTAGCATTTTTGGTGTATTTAATGGTTCATTTTAATGAGTTAAACATGTGTCTTCAAGGTGAAAACCAACTAAACAATATAATGTTTGAAGCCATTAAAAAAGAAAAAAAAAAAAAAACTACCTCGAGATCTGCAGTAGAATGAGCACCTTGGTCCTTTAAGAAATTCCATTCTTTAATTTTACTTGTTTGATTAACTATTTTTAATAGATAATACATATCTATATCTATCTATCTATCTATATATATATATATATATATACACATACATGTTAAAGAGTTAGGCAAACAAACAAAAATAATATGCAGGTAAAAGTACCTTTAAATTAAGGATAAATCTAATTGGGTAAAAAAGTTATGCTTTACCATACTGGGATCAAATCTAAGGGGAAGTTTCATATTGGATCGAAAAGTAGGTGACTCTGTCAGAGAGAGAAAGGAAAAATGTAAATGGACTACAGTTCTGTGATCCCTTTCATCATCTTTCTGAGGTAATACTCCTAAACTGTCCTCTGTCCTTTGCAGTATGGCTTCTTGACTTTGTCTATCAAGTGTCATGTCATGGGATTAGGAAAGAAGAAGTCAGCTGGGTTCATAATTCAAAATCTTCCCTAGCTAACAGAAAGAATTCATAAGACTCAAAACATTGCCTATAGAATAATACGATGGTGGTCAGCTTGTGTCTCACTGGAGCTTGTCAGCCTCTCAAACCCAGCGTTGACTATACCAACCCAACTGTGGCTCAGTAATGCCCAGTGTTATTTTCCTTGATAGACCCATGGTCTAGTCCTAGTCCCAGCAAACACTTCCATTTAGCTAACGTATTTTCCCAAAGGCACTCACAGACATTGCAACTAATAGTCACAGCTTTTTTGTCTTGTTTTTAGTAATTTTTCTTTTTAATCAACAAATAAAAATATATATTAACCATTTATAGCATGTTGTTTTGAAAGTTGTATCCATTGTGAAATGGCTAAATCAAGCTAGTTAATGTATTCATTATCAAGTATTACCTATTTTGACAAATTTTCCATGATCAAATGTTAGTAAAACTGGATCAAGGGGCTACACTCAGCAGCAGGTGAATTCACTTGTGGAATTCTAGGCACGACTGGAAACATAGTGGGTTTCATGGCCCCAAGGAGGTATAATAATAATTACTGATATTCACAAATACTCTCAATTCTCTTTCAATGTACAAGGTAAGATTACATGCACTGGGTCCTGAGGTGTGACCATGAAACACGAACAAAAGCAGCATGGACCAATTCTAGGCAGAAACTTCATTCAGAATGACATTACCTTAGTCCAGCTCTTTCTCCTTCTGCTGTGATGACCAAAACATTCCTGTTAGGGGCAGCTCAATCATCCTGAATCCTTGACAAAGGATGACACAGAATACAGTCTCCAGCTGACCCCCAGTGAGTATAGGATGGAGGAGAATAAAACTCTTTGGTTCAAGTCATTGCATTTAGGGGCTATTTTTTACCCAACAAAGCTCAGCTTATCCTAAATGACATGAGTCAAAGGTAATACAATGGAAAAACAGAGCTGAAATTGTTAAGGTCAAGCAGGCAAATTACTCTGTCTTTGACATCAGACAAATTTAAGTTCTAACCTCTCTACTACTTTCCATCTGTGTGATCTTGAGAATGTTACTTGAAATCCTCTGCGTTAACCTACCCAAGCTTCTATAACAAAATACCACCAACTGGATGGTTTAAATAATAGAAACTTATTTTCGCACTATTCTGGAGGCCAGAAGTCCATACTCTTGGTTAGGGATAGTTCATTTTTGGAGAGGGGGCTCTTTCTGGCTTGCAGACAGCTGCCAGTGGGTTTCATGGCCCCCACACAGTTTCACTGTGTCCTCATGTAGTGGAGACAGAGCAAGTGAGCAAGCTCTCTAGTGTCTGTGAGGACAATGATCCCATCAGATCTGGGTTCCACAGTTATAATATCATTTAATTTTAATTATCTCCTTATTTCAAATGTAGCTACACTGAGGCACTGGGCTTCAACGTATGAATTTTTAAGAAAACACATACATTTAGTTCATAATACCTTCTTTGTCACTGTTTTCTCATCAGTTATTTTTAGAAATAAATAACATGTAAAATGCTTATTTTAGTATCTGTCAATTTGTAGGTATTTATGACATGTATTATCCTACACACACTACATAGAAAATTGAACCTTCTTTTATTATTTATAAGCAGCCATCACTAAAATGTTCCATCTGACATTAGGTTAGGAACCATCTCTTCCCTTATTGCTCTTAATGCCATAGAGCCAAGGTCCCTAGAGAGCTATTCAGTTGTGTACACTACACAAGCCAAGTCATTAAGTCCCAAGGAGCAAATGAATTATACAGTACAGTGTTACCACTAAATCAACACCATGCAAGAAGCAATCCAGGACAGGCAATCACTCTCCTTGCATCAGGCTAGCATGCAAATGAAAGGCAGAGAGGCAGGTCAAAGAGGTTTGAATGTTACTGAGAAAGTCATTGAAAATAGCTGACTCCTGCTTCATAAAGATCTTAGATCAAAGTTTCAATCATTGATATGACTTTGAGCTGGGGAAGAAACATTAAACCTGAAGGTACCTGTAATGTGCATGGGGCACCATCCTGCCATAGCAAATCACCAATATGGAAGTCTTTCACAGGGTGTGGTTGTGGAGGAAAAAAATTTCAAGCAAGGCACATGAGCTTAGTAGATAGTTGATGAAAGAGAGTAAAAAAGGAATCCTCCTAAGTTATCCTCTGTCAAGAAAACTAGAACTGAAACATACCAAGACATTTGTGAAGATTTACAACTATATGTTCACATAGATTTATAGAATTACATATGATAATTTTTTTCTTTTCCACTGTGTCTTACAATGAATCACAACAAACTTCTTATATGTTCAAGTCCATACAAATCTAGTATCACTATAGGACTGATCTTGTACTTAGGAGATCTACAGACATCTTGTAATTTATAAGATTCTGGGTAAACTACCTAGTTTTAAATATACAACTTATCTTCTGATAACTAGCCAGGTGTTAATTTATAAAATTCTTTTAATAAAATATTATTCTCCTCACCCTTGCAGTATTAACATAGTATTAAGCAAAATTAGCACTTTTGTGAAAATTTGGATCATGTTGGGCAGAGAACCCTTGACTGCTTTAGGCTAAATAAAATTTAGAAGTAAAAATTTCAAAGGCACTTAGCTGAGGCCTAGATAAGACAGAAAAAATGTACCCTTCTCCTCCATCAAACCCAGTAATATGTCAAAGGTAGATTTCTCATGTAAACTAAAACGTGAATTCTTTTTACTTAATAAAAAGGTTCAGGAAAAAAAATGTTTAACAAAAAGAGAAATAGGCAGAAAGTATGTATTTTCCTTTAAATTTTGTACTTTTTATTTGTTTCTTTGCTTGCAAAGTACATGATTTTAGCATTGCTCTTCAAAATTATCCCAAGCATCCTGGATCTTGTGCTGGATTTATATCACATCATATCTTGCACTATGTAAAATCTTTTAATATATGTTTGAAGCCTGAAAATGAAAACTCATAAGGTGACAAGATAATACAAGTTGTTGTTGTTGTTTTTTAATGATTTGAGATGAGAAAGAAAATGACACTTCCTTTTTGGTTTTTTCAGCCAAGGCTATATTTTCATTTGTACCCTCTGTCCCTTACCAAGAAAGCTCAGGGTAGGTAATGTTCCCTGGGTCCTAGGAAACATTTCGGTAATGGTCACTGTAACTCACGCCTTGATTTGTCCTGGGTCACTGGCAAGTGTGATGAATTGTAATGGCTGCACATTCAAGAAGTTTCCCTAAGGTTACCCAGGAAGGGGTAATATTCCGTTGATCTATATGACTGATAAGTGGAAGTTTCTATTAAGTATTTCACAGTATTAACCAAAAATTAGAAGATAGATTCTGTTTTCTTAGAGGAATACTCCTTGTACTTTGCTGAAAGGCAAGAGGACAACATTTGGCCCTCATGTTAGAGGTTATGAAAGTTAAGAGGGCTGAGTGGCAGGCTCCCTTTGACAATAAAATAATAATTTATCTTATTTCAGAGCTATAGAGAGTGGAGACAAATGAGGCTATCTGCAAAAGAGAAAAAGACAAATTTCTAAAAGGCATACATCATTTAAAATTAAATTAATTCAATTAATTATGATGTTTTCACATAAGTAGAACACAACTTTGGCTAGAAAACAAAGATTTTATTCCTCATAATAGGAATAATGACCTAGGGCCTGTTTAGTGTGGGTTATCATTTCCTAATTATGCTCTTTTGTCAAGCTTTTCTCTGCCAGGGCCCAGAGAACACCAAAAAAAGAACGATGTGGAGGCTACATCTCAGTGGGAGCAAGGTATATAAATAACCCTTGTTTGTTGTGACCAAAGGTTGGTGATTCTGGTTCGTCTGATTTGTAGAGGGTTTCAGAAGGAAAACTGGAGGTCATATCCTTTCCTTCAGTGTACAGACAGTATCAGTATGAGAGAGTCATTCAAGGTAAAAGAGTTAATACATTAAACATTCAATACTTATCAAGAGCACTTAACAGGCAACAGAAAACAGGCACAGAAAAGACCATTCCAACTTGCCTAACATCCATTCTGGTAAGGGAGGACAAGCAACAGATATTTTCATACCTGGGTAAAATATGTAGTATACCAGATGTAATTACTGTGAGAAGAAGGATGAGGAGTGTTGAGTGAGCAAGATGTGTTATTTAAAATAGGGGGTTCTGGAAGGACTCACTGAGACCTTGAAGCAAAAGGATCTGATATGAACAAAATGCTATGTCCTCCCAAGATTCATATGTTGAAGCCCTAACCCCCAGTGTGGTAGCATTTGGAGATGGGGCCTTGGGAGGTAATTTAGGTGAGATTAGGTCATAAAAGCAGGATTCTTGTGATGGAGTTAGTGACCTTATAAGAAGAGGAAGAGGGGGATGTGGCCATACATCTAAGAAAGGCCGTGGGAAGACATAGCAAGTAGGTGGCCATTGGCTACCAGGGAAGGGCCTCACCAGGAATCTAATCTTCTGGCAGATTGATCTTAGACTTCCAGCCTCCAGAGCTGTGAGAAAATCCATTTCTGTTAAGTCACCAGTCTGTGGTACTTTGTTATGGAAGCCCCAATAGACTAAGACAGACCTCAAGGAGATGAGAGTAAAGAGCATGCAAATGAGGGGAAAGCATTCCTCGCCAAGGAGATTGAGAGTGCAAAGAAATTAATGTGGGAGTATGTCCTATTTTCAAGGGACAGCTGTGGCTGGAGCCAGGTAAGCAAAGGGCAGAGTAATAGGAGTTGATTTAGAAAGCTAATGGGGGAAGGAGATTATATGAGACCTTCTAGACCATGGCAGAGTTCTGGCAGAGGAGTACGTGATCTGACTTAGTGGACTGCTGAGTTAAGAAGCAACTAGAGAGAGCAGGAGAAAGCAGAGAGCACTCTTAGATGACTGTGTCTTTCGGGAAAGAGAAAGGCTTTAGAGATAGGGAGAACAGGCTAGCATTTATTTACTCTTGCAATTAGAAGTTGTGGGTTTTGGTGGATGGAGTTGAAACACATATAGTATCCTATATACTTAATACCAATATGAAACCTGTAGATGAACTAATACATGCCCACACAAGAGGAAAAATCAATTCAATTCAGGATGGGGAGGAAGAGGAAAGGAGAGGAAATAGAGACGAGAGGGGAGGAAGGAGGGGATTAGTGTGTTCTTTAATGAGCACAATGTAAGGGTATATGGCCCACCTCTCTGAGGCAGGACACAGCTACAAAAGGGACCTTACATAACAAATGCAAACACTGTAAACTAACCGTTTGTACACTCATATTAATCTTAAATTTAAAAAAATATTGTGGGTTTTGGTACATTATATAAATGAGTAACTCTAGCGTTTCTAAGGGGCAAGCTGGTAGTGAAGCAATTTACATGGATTATCTCAGTTAATCTTTCCTTGGGGGGGGGTCCAACCTGTGGCAGATCATTTGAGGGCCCCTTTGTTATCTGTGGTGTTGGAGATCATGAAAAGTTTGCTCAGACCTTTTCTTTTTGCTCACCAGCTTTCATCAGTGTTTGTGTATTTAACGAGTGGGCCAAGAAAACTCTTCTTCCAATGCATGGCAGAAAAGCACAAAGGTTGGAAACACTTGGAATCCTTTGAGATAGGGACTATTATTATAACCTGCAGCTGCAGATGGGGAAGTCCTGCATCTGGATATTTATGGACTACAGAAAATAATATTACTTATATTTAGGGTTGTAGTGAAGATGGAATCAATCATCCATGTAAATCACTTAGCTTAGTACCTGACACAGAAGGCAAGCTCAGCAAGAGATAACGATCATTTTTATGTTTGGATTTCACTAGGACAAACTTTTGTCCACACACTACACCTGGGAGCACAGAAGACTGATGAAATCAGAACTCTCCACCACCCACTTATTTCAGTTTCAAATTGAGAGCAAGAATTAACACAAATCTGACATGCAGACTTTCTACATTTAATAAAAGTCCTTTTGACCTATGTTTCTATGGCTTTTACCTATAGCAACTAGAACCTCCATTTATCTCCCCTGGCATTTTTCTCCTATTCTTGTTTCCTTCTCAGAGCTGTTCCTTGCCCATCCTAGAACACTGTTTCTTATTCTTCATGGCCTCCCACACTACTTAGAATTCCTGTCGTCAATAAAGCTTTTCACAGCATCAGCCTTTCCTGTCCTGGACATCTTCCCAGCATGTCACCAATTGGGTACTCCATAGCTGGACACTGCCAGGATTTCCTGTTTTTTATGTGTTCTAATGATTTTATTTGGAGTGGACTCCATATTCTTAGAGAGAGAAAGTGGGCTCCCTGAATTTGGAAATAGAAAAACAACTTAGACATTCCCTCCATCAGACACACCGCAGGTGTATTACATGCAAAGCTGCCAGGAATGAAATATTATATACCCACCCTAAAATGCAGCATTCTGCTGAGCCTCTGAAGGTGATATAGACAGCTTAGAAAAAATATTCACCACCAAACACTTCACTAACAATAGAATTAAGGATTTGCATTCAATCACTTGTGCCACAGGGTGTAAGCAAGTTAGAAACTTTGTTTAGATAAAGATCTATTGATCTGAGGGCAAAAGCGTTTTTGTTTTTAAGGGCCAAGCTGGGGGTGAAGGCCCTTGAAAACTAAAATCTTCCTGACAGATTCTTCTTAACCTTAGTTTAGGGCTTAGTTTTAATGCTAACTATGGAAGTTTGAGCAACAAGACTGGTGCTAACTCAACACATGATCTCTAACACAGCCACAGAATTCTCCCTTACCCACCAAGCCACCTCTTCTGATGGCTGGTTGGCAAAAGAAAGGAGCTGAGAAGTTCACAGGTAGGTGGTTCTCCATGGGCTGGACATTTCTCCAGTCCGTAGCCATCAGTCCCTTGAATGGACCTAAACAGAGCCATTGGGATTTTCAGATTCAGGATTTCCTGTTGAAAACAATGATTCCAGCCACAAGCTTCAGATGTCAGCAGCAAACAATGTGGTCTCTTTATGGTTCCTCAACAACAGCACACTGAGCTTCCCCCAAGCCCCTGAGCACCACCAGCTGCTGCTGTGATCCCAGAGTATGAATCTTCCAGCCCACAGGGCTGTACCTGCTGCTTCCAATATGGTCTTGACCTCTGTCAGGGCACATGCACACACCTGCAGCAGCACTGCAGTCTCCAGGCACCGTATACATGAATGCTTCTCTGGTGCAGGTCCTGCTCGTTGGCCACCTACTAAGCAACATACTCTCTGACAGCTCCTCAGGTAGCTATAAATACCCCAGATTTCCTTCAGCCTTCAAGCCTCACCCAACTTAAAGATCTCACACTTCCCCAAGAGCAATCTCTGCATTCATCAGACACACAGATCTGCTTTTCTCCTAACACTCTGTTTATCTCTGCCTCCAACACTTGCCCTTAATCTTCCCATTCATCTCCACTAGGAGAGCCTTCCCTTCTCTACTTATTTATATTCTGCCCAACCTTCAAGACAGTGCAAGTCTCACCTTCCCCATAATATCTCCAGATCACTCCAGTCCTCGGGGTTATTACAGTTATAATTGCTACCTTGTAATTCAGCCATGAATTATCTTCTAACTATTTTATGTGTTTGCATCTTTATTGACAAGGTTGTACAAAAATCACTGCTGGTTAGATCAATTCTGGGCACAGAAGTGGTACTCAACTTCATGAGCATACAATTTAGCCAATGCCCCATGTAATGTAAAAAAGAAGAGAGGATCTTAACCTTAATATCAGAGAGTACAGAGATATCTGGGCTACCCTGTCATAACCCCTGTGAAAGTCCATGTTCTCCACACTGAAAGAAAGCATTAGGCTTGTTAGTTTGTTTGCTGTAATCTTAGAATCACTCTAAATCTTCTCTGAGTAAGAACAGAACCTTCAACTTTCAGACCTAAAAGACAGTTCAGAGATTATATAATCCAAACCCAGAGGGGACATCTGAAGCCCAGAAAGGTGAAGTTTCTTGCCTCAAGCCACAGAATATATGAATGGAAGAAGTAGGACCAGACTCCAAATACTTCGAATTCTGAACTAGAATTCCTGAGTGAACCTTTGCATATTGTCCTTTTGCATTTTCTTTAGGGTATGGATGATAGCAAATAGAAAATCCAGATAAGTACTTTTTATTTGGCGACGGTTTGACAAGTACTTTCTGGGTATTTTGTGTGCCTTTGGCTCTGTGCTAGGGCTATGGACTATGAGGAAAACAAAATAATAATAAAATAAACCTATCTTTGCCCACAAGGTTCCAGATTCCCTGTATTCTTTTTCTGTATTTTTTTCTAATCACTGTCCTTAACTTTTATATTAATATGATTTTGTGCTCGCAGACCCTACTGAGAACATAATTAAAATTATACACTCAGGAAAATGCACCATTTCAGGGTTTTGCAGAGCTCTTGAACCTCTAGATTACATCCCCTTTCTGACATCTTTGAAAATAGAGCCAGCATGGCTTTATCATTTACAGAGTCCAGATGCCAGCCCTTGCCTTTTCCTCCTCCCTTTTGAGTGACTAGTGAGAAGGCAGTAACTATAGCTTCATCTCCTCCCTAAATAAATAAGCACTTCCAGAGTGCCTCGACTCCAAGGCTCCAGATGTCACCTTGGATGAATGGCTCATTTAGGGCACAGCAGGGCCCAGGCCACGCGCTGAGCAGATCAGCTTTTCTGTGCCCTGCCCTTGCCACTCAGAGCAGCTTCCCCGTTGGAAAATCCACACTCCCATTAGGAGGCCTAGGAGCAGAGTAAGTTCTAGCATGGTTCTGTCAAGCCTGGAAAGAAGAGGAGGGGTTGTGCTTTCTCTCTGGGTTTTCATCGGGCAAGCCTGGTGAAAGGCTCATGTGGCGTTTTAAGTGGTGACTGGCATGAAAGATGCAGTGGAAGGAGCACTCCTCTCAACAGCCATATATCAGGAAGCATTTGCAGACAGCAGAAAGTGGGAAACAGATGGGGAGAAGCAGGCAAGTGCACCGCAGGGACGCAGCTTGAGTGGGAGGGTGTGAGAGGCAGCCGAAGCCATTGGCAGCAGCAGACAGAGGGAAAAGCCCGCAATGTGGATCCCACATATGGAAAGGGAGGGTGGGAGACAGGAGATGGGACCAAACAGCAGAAGACTTATTCTCACAACATGTGGAACGAAGGACAGAAGCAGGCTTCCTCCCAAGCAGGCAAGAGAAACTCGTGTGTCATTGCTGGAGACTTGTTCCTGTGCCTAAGAAAATGAGTCAGCCTGAAAAGGTTTAGGGTAGCAGTTCCCGACAATAATCTGCACGAGGAACAGAGCTACAAACCCTGAGTCCTCCTAGTGTTAACAACAGTCCCAGTTTGCCTGGGACTGTCCTAGTTTTGTTACTGGGATTACTAGCATAATTGCCTCTCTGTCCTATGCAAACCAGGACAATAATCATGACATTCCAAGGAGGGCGTCGTGAGTGATTCTGATCCTTCGGTCTTAGCTGGGGCTCACAGATCTGAAGCTCTGTCCAGCACTCTCAGGTGACTCTGCTGCTAGGGAAAGGGGGAGGTTGTGGCACTGGGACACATATAAGCACTGCATAAATTTAAATCCCAGCACAATTTATTAAGATGATCAAGGAAAAGGAAATACAAAAAGGAAGAAGAAAAGCAGGAAGAAGCGATGGTTCCTGAAAACTCTAACCCAGGGATTCTCAGTCCTTTGGGTCACAGGGGAGCTTTTACAACCCCTGATGCCTGGATCCTTGCCTGGCAGTTGCATCACATTCCCTGGGGATGGGGCCTTGGCAGTGGCAGAAGTGAGAATCACTGCACTGGACTTCTTATTTCCTGATCAATGTCATCTGGGGGAACACAACTGAAAGCCAGGGAGAAATACTGAGTGTTAACACCTGGACAAAATAGCCCTGTACCCTAGCTGGTGGGAGAAAGGAGGCCTCTTCCTCTAAAGTGCTATTTTTACTCTTCGACATCACGGTCCAGCAAAGACACCATCAATTGGCAGAAATTGTCCCAGGTAATAGCAGAGAGACATACTCATAAGTATTTAACTTTTATCCTTCAGGAATTACACAAAATAAGGCTTCAAGGAATCTGTCCAGGTCCTCTCCAGGGCATTCTACAGATATATCATACTCAAGCTCCCACCATTAAGGAAAACCTTGCAAATCAGCCATCTACTTCTTTATTTTTTTGTGATAATAAAAGGGTGAAAGGATTTCTGAGAAAAAAGAGAATGAAAGGAAAATTAAAGATACTGAGGCAGGTAAGAATTATCAAAGCTAGTGACAAAATATGACACGGAAGAGAAAAAAAAAAGGCAGTGGCAGGCAAGGTAGCAGAAAGGCTGTTTTTCAGGCCTTAGCCCTCGAAGCAAGACCATCTTAGAACATAAAGAGGCTCAATGCCAAAAACCAGAGATTAACAAAACCCCAAATTAAAGGATGTAAGAGGTGGCATTGATTACAGCCAAAAACTTTAAATCAACTGAATGTTAATAGGCAGAAGCCAAGCAAAAGTGGGCCATCTTCCTGAAGGAACTATGAGGAGAAAGAAGCAGTTACTAAAACTTTTTATGCTAGCATTTCCTTCCCATTGTTACAGTTTCTTCAGAAGATAAATGACTCCTTGGGTTAAATAACTAGGAATTGTTATCTCCTTGCCAATGGACAGCAACATCACAAAGGAAGCTAATAACACATAATAAGGTGAATAAAAAATATGGTGCAATTCTTGGCATAATACATAGCAAAATATAGGAACTACTTTGCAATAAATTGTTAGAATGGTTAGCACTGTGAATTAGAAAAGCAAATGTTTTGTTATAGAGTGTTCACATTTTATTTTTTAGCTACCAAATCTCAAAACTAATATAAACTTTGAGACTTTTTGTGGTACCTTCTGGCTAAAGCATGAATCTTGATCATTAGAGAAATATTTACCAGATTTATTTATGAAGATCTGATCTCCAATTGGCTCTGTGCAATGTACAGACTTAAATAAAATAAATAAATAAATAAATAAAACATTAAAAAAGCATTCTTGCTCTCCTAGGACCTTACATTCCCTGGTAAATATTGCTACAAAATGGGAAAAATATTATTAAAGTTAGTGACTCATACTTCCAGAAGAAAAATGTCTCCTCGTCTGCACCAGGAGACAGCCTGAGTAATGGTTGCTCAGTAACTGATCGCCACCTGCATCAGCTCACATTTCTCAGGCACTGTCAGTATAGGACAGTGAATTGCAGAAGGGGATACAAACAGGGATAAAAACTGGCTTCTGCCCTAAACGAGCCCACAATCTGGATGGAGGTAGAGGAGGTAAACATATGTGGGTCACAACAAGAAATGTAAAATCCATGTAGATAGAAACCAATGAAGCCCTTCCAGGAACACCAATAAGCTGAGCAAGTTGAAATTTGCACTGGTGAATCGAAAAGGACACTTTGATTGTGTTTCCTGGAAGTGAAATAATGGACCATAACATAGTGTGTCTCAAAACTTTTGTAATGATCCATATATATGGAAAGGTAAATGGTAACTCCCAAGCAGTGTTTGTTTAAGTGGCCAAAGGCTGATATAGACAGACATTAGATGCTGCAGGTGTTTGGAGGAGGCACAACCATAAGCTCCTACATTTGCTTCATGGTGTCCAGTCACATTTATTAGCATATTTAATTCCTATAATAACCTGCTGAGATGAGTGTTTAATCTCCATCTCCCAGATGAGAAAGTTGAGCCTCAAAGTAGTTAAGTGGCTTGCTTGAGGCCACAGACATGTAAGTCTCAGAGCCAGGACTCGTGCTCAGTGGCCATGGAAGCCTGTCCTTAGAGTCCAGAACGAACGTCTTCAGACACAGCCCAGTCACCCAGAAGGATGTCTGTGAGTGAATTCCATCTGGCTGAACCTGAAGGCATAACCGTTTTAGTTTGTCTTATTCAAGCTCGCTCTTCATCATCTTTCACTAACTCCAGGTGGAAATATTAAACACTTGAGATGGGATTTGCTGCATTTCCCACTTGCCAAGCCCCCGATAACCCATCATCCTCATGGGAGCAACAGCAGAAGAAACAGAGGGAGTACTACTTACTCAATCTTATGATGATGCTATCTTGTCCTGTCTCTGGCCCTTCTGCTTTCTAGAATTAACATTTTTGAAGGAATATAGAAATAGGTGCAAAGGGGCATCAGTTTAGTATTTGTGATGCACAAAATAAGTATACACAGTGTCAAAGGATGACTGTATGCTGGACTTTGGCTGTTACAAAACACAAGGCTGATTTACAGACTGGCGATGCAGAAAGGAATAACATACTTTCCTATCTTTTTTCCATAGAGAAGAATTTTCTGTTTCCTGGCATTGTTAGACTATATACATGCATGTATATATTTTTTCCATTGTTTTTCTTTGATCTTAGTTTAATCCTATTCTCTATGATTTTGACAATAGGCTATTTTAAGTTTCAGTTTCTGGAGATGATGTGTATTTTTATCTTTTTCTGCATCTTCACTGATATTTTAGTAGAAATTTGGGAGATGATCCATTGGCAGCCACTAGCCAAGCACCATTTAAAACTAAAATCCAATGGAAATTTAATTTGATTGCACTACAAACGTTAAATTCATGAGATTTTTCTTGCCACCAAGTGTGTCTCTCCTTCCCAGTAGGCATATTTGTATAATAGAAAATGGGTTATCTTGACTAAAAGCAGAAAGAGAGTCACTCCATTCCAATTTTGAATATGACAGTTGTGAAGTCAGGCTCATGACCTGAGTGCCAATTTGCAAACCAATAAAAATTTAAATGCTTGAATTATTAACAGAGAGCAAGAAATGGAGTTTAGAATGGAAACATTTATAATGAGGTGATGATTCCCAGCATAATAGAGTTACTCATTTTTGGAATACCCGACATGTGTATTCCGTGCAGTTTCACAGCCTATAAATTGTTTGTTGCTGGGACTCGTTCTGAATTCTGTTTACTATTTCATTCTATCTGCATCAGCAGTCAGGGCAGCTGTGGATAGTAACACTGTTTAATTAAAAAAAAAAACCTTGAGATTTAGAGTCAGAAATAACGGGATTAAAATCTGATTCTGACTCTTACCTATGTTATGAGATCTGATGAGGTATTTAATCTTGTCAAGCAAGTTAACCTGCAACTTCCTTATAACCTTTTCATAAGGCTTGTAGCGAATAAGTGAATATACTTCAGACATTGTCCGGAATGTAATATTTGCTCATTAATTAGGGTGAGAGGCTTTCCATTTTCTACTTTCTTCTACCATGCAATTTAGAAGAAAGATTTTGTTGGTGATTATGCATTAATTAATGCCATCAAGCATTCATTCGTTCATTTGTCATTTAGTCAGCATTTACTCTCTAAACCCTGGAATTCTAAAGGCTAAACATATTAAGAAAATGCCAAGACTTTTGAAAATCATACAGGCTACTGAAGAAAACAGATGCATTGAAAATGTTCTATACTATTATAAAATAGAAAATGCTATCAAAATAAGTTCAAGGTACTATAGGTAGACTGAGGAAAGATCAATAAAATATTTTCTTTGTGCTTTTAAATATGTCAGCTAAGCCTTTTGAACTTCTATATGTATTTCTAATTTTTTTAAGTAATATTAATAAAAGTGCACGAGCCGCATCAATCATGTTGGTGCAGTGTCTGCAACCCCTCTCTCCAGAGTTGAACTATATGACATTTTACCAAAGCTCATATGTTCATCCATTTAATAAAGTGCATGCTTGTAACAAATATATGAAGGGAATGCTTAAGACAAGTTTGGCCAGTAACCCATAATGAAGAAATGACTGAGCCAGTCACCATCTTTCCAAAAGGTTAATGATTCCTAAGAATTAGACAGTTAGCATCCAGAACTGAAGCTGAAGGAACACTCAGAGAGGAGAAATCAAAAGGCATAGTCAGGGCCCTTCCTGTCCAAGCTATAGACAAGCTATATCTTCCAGAAGTTGGAAGATGAGGGCAGAAGTGGGATGAAGAAGGAGAGCACAGGATGAGCAAGATAATCACACCCAAGGTTCAGGAGACAGCCAGCGAGGGCTGGGCATGTCAAGAGAAGAAAAGAGGTAGAGAGAGAGAATGTTCTTGTAAAACTGAATAAGAAATAGCAAGTCCTCAAAGCTCTATTTGGTTTCTGATTCTATGTGTTTTTGCCTAAAACCTCCTATCTGTATTACTAAAGATGAATTTAGTTTATTTACGTAGAGCCAAAATAAGACTTTTTGGTTGGTAATCACTCTGCTAATGTAAAGTGACACGGCCAGTAGTGGTGATATGTTCATCTTCATATATGAATAGGACCCCCACCCACAAGTAGGGGAAGACGTGGAATTGTGTCCCTTATCTTAGAAAGACACTATGCCCAACCACCCACACTTTGCTGTATAAACTTCTTGAATAAATTCCCAAATGATAAGCACTCCAATATTCTAGAAGGACAAAACAGTTTTGTTCTTTGTACAAAGCTATGCAACACATTGTCAAGAGACAATTCACTATGAGTCTTCATGTTTCTACGGATATTGCAAACAAGTCACTAACTACCATTTTGTTCCAGGATGTGTTTATATGGATAGTTTTGGAAGATAAAAATATAATAGTATCTCTCTTCAGAGCAAAAGGTTTCCTTTCCAGCATAACAAAGGTAATGTCTCCTTCTCGTGTAAAGGGCAAATTTGCTTTCAGTCCATTAAAAAGATTTGAGTGTTCTAAGCTCAGACATCCTTGGCACAAACCCACTGCTTTCATAGCATCTATCCAGACTCCTCTGTGTTGTCCCTGTGGGACTTGAACAACAAAGAAAACAGATGCAAACATGAATCTCATTACTCTGCTGTAGGTAATAAAATCCATAGTCTCTGACCTAGGAGTCTCATGTCTTCTTCCAGCTTAGAACTATGATAGTCTGACTGGTTAGCTTGCACACACTGTAAAATCTAATGTCCGTCATAGTTCTTGACACCCATGTGGCACCTGTTCTAACATGAAGCAGTGTTCTAATCATCCTATAAAGCCAAATGATATAGGTATGACATTGTATTGATTACAGTATTGGCAATTTTTTCATCAAGTATTGTATTGTATTCCTACATAAGTATTATATACATGCTTAGATTTTGGATGCAATTTTACCAAATTTGACATAGAAAATTTCCTATTTTATACCTTATTTGGAAACAGTAATCAAAACCAAATGTGTTTGTCTTTGGTATGAATTATGGTGTTTCTAGGAGTTGATGAAAGAAAGGATCAAGTATTGGTATTATTTCTGTAAAACAGTGTTCCTTTAGTGGGGGAAAGACCTCCCAAGGGCATAGAAAAATAATATGTATATATGTTTTGTAAATACTGAAGTATGCTCAAATTTTGTCTATTTTTTAGTGGGAATATATAGCTAAAATATTGTAGAGACCATTTTCATAGT
Organism: Arctocebus calabarensis; assembly: GCA_963573935.1. NCBI lineage: Eukaryota > Metazoa > Chordata > Mammalia > Primates > Lorisidae > Arctocebus > Arctocebus calabarensis. The sequence goes on along the minus strand of CAUYON010005653.1, from coordinate 53,962 downwards.
GGATAGCTGCCATTTATGCATTTTATGATTCTGTGGACATACTTTGCTGAGGTCTAGTTCAGACTGCCTAACAATAAGGAAAATACTGAATTCATCCTTCTTCAATCCACCCTTCAATTGAGGGGGCATGAGGGAGTATTACATGGTATTCCAAACATTTAATTTCAGAGTTTACAGTCTAAACAATATTTAGTACTTAGTGTTGAATGTCCAGAAGCTGCACTTTTACCCATAGATGCTTAAATTCTCACAAATGCATTTACCTGAGGTGCTTACATGAATCAGAATGCAAAAGTAACCATTTATAAATGACAAAAAATCCTTTTGGGAGCGTACTTGCTCACCTTTTGTATCGGAATCCTCCTTTCTTGGTATTAGGAATGGATGATTTGGTTACAATGTTGCTTGTCTCAGCTGGGACCCTGAAAGGAGCACTGACTGAAGGATATCTTTTTGGGTCATGGGAGGGTGGACACAGCATTCCTGTCCACAGCCATTAGGTGGACCAGATAGCACATCTTTTACTTTCTAACATCAGTACCATTTGTTTTCCTATGTTGATTGTCTCATTCTGTAAGCATTCTTTTGTTTTTAATTAGGGAAGTAATACTAATTAATTTTGTATTTATTTACATAAAAAAGGAAGAAATTAGTACCAAGGGTAGTTGGAGTCAGCCTGAGAATATAAATGAATATATTCTGTATTATACAAAAATGGATCCCATTGCACATATCTTATGTTGGTCTGGTTGTTTTTCACTTAACAATATCTTATGAACATTTTTCCATTAGAATAAATAAATGGCTACATACATCATGAATGTATAACATTTCATTATATGAATATGGTATCAGTTATCTACTTATTATTTGAGTTCAAATATATTTGGCAACTGCTAGGAATCCTGTACAGCCCATTTACTCCTTAATCTTTGTTAGGTGGTCAATCTTCCGGCCCCCACAGCATCTCTAGGGCCTCTGTTATAGAATTTAACATATTCAACTGCTATCTGTTCCTTGCCTGCATGACCTATGTCTAGTTTACTATTAAAAAAAAAAAATCTCCAGTATCATAGCAGGTTTTCGAATAAGTTTGTTGAACTGGCTTGGATAATACCATTCTGGTTAAAATCCTTCTATAAACATCTTTTCTCATTCATCAAATATTTTACTCAAGTTAAATGCCTTAATGTAGAATAGCTGAGTCACAAAAATAACAAATTCTAGAAATCCTGAAGCTTCCTGATGTCCATAAAGAGTACATGTTAGTATTTTTGGGTGGGCAAACATATCTCAGACTTCTACTCAAAATTTACCTTTTGTCCTTATCATCTTTCCTGGAAAGAAAAAATAAATGAAGAGAAGAAGAAAAATGGATTTAAGAGAGGGAGCTTTCTTCAATCCCATTCCCAACTCATCATCCAAAATAAACATAGATAAATTCAATCCCATATTACATATAATAGTCTATACAATAGTCTTCAAAATGTCTAGTTGTACAGATCCCTGGACCCCCCCCCAAAGTCCCTTATTTCCACAATTATGATAGTTCTGTGAATGGTGTTTATAAGTACATGCTACTGTGGTTTTCACTGCAATACTTCCTTCTGTCCATAGGGAAATTACAAAACAACTTCTTATAATTGCAAAACTGGACAGAAATAATATGGCAAAACAATATAGAGTGAAAGTGTTATAAAGAACTTCCCAGACACTTGTGATGAAGAGTCTTGTTTAGAGAAACAGGTATCGCAGGGAATAAAATTACAATAGCATTGAAAAGTTTCTGTTATTTTCTTTTTTCTTCATGGTGAAGAATGAGCAAGGCCCAGGTTGCTCGAGGATGAGAGGTTTCACCATTCTATCCCCAGAGGCAGCAGCAGCACTCTGATTTTTTATGCCAATGCCTCTTCCACTTTATGAAAATAGAGAATTCAGTAGCTTCTGCACTTGTTAGTCTGTCATACCAACTTGGGCCTAAAGAGATGCAATCATATGTGGCAGCCCTTCCTATCCCAAGTCGCACGGCACAGAACATATGATGAGCCAGTAATTAGTTTGTGAATTTGGTTACTCTAAGCAGTCTACATGCATATTTCAAGCTTTGATTACCCTTCTGTCAGGGTTTTTATTTTTCCTTTGCTTCAATTAAGCAAGCAAATACAGAAAAAAAGCAAGGTTTTAAAGACCTAAACACCTGGATAATTGCAATTAAACGTGACTGCAGAGATGGCGAGGTGGTTCTCCACAGGAAGATTTATCGAGTACGTAAAACAGGTGAATTAGAAGGTGGGTTTATTATGAAACTACCTACTATTTTATCAAAATCACATTGTTAGGCAATTGTATAGTGGAAGAAACCCTGAGCTAAAACTCCGTGTGCCTGAACTGGAAGATAAGGGAGTTACAATCTCTAAGGTCTCTGGGTATTGAAATAATATGTGGAACACACTATTGAGAGTCGGGCATAAGAATCAGGCAAAATTTTGAGGAAAATATGGAAAATTGGTAAGCACTGAAGATAGTTAATCACTATAACATGATTTCATTTGAATTTCATAGAATTTTTCAGGAGCAGATTGGTTATGTCAATTAAGACAACAATAGACATTTGCTTTATTCTCTCAGAAAAATGGAAAAATTATCCAAAACACTAGAATGAGTAAATGGAAGAATTCAGAAGTGCATTTTAGTGAGGAAATTTAGAGCTGTGAGCAGTCTTGTGGGTCACTTATTCTAGCTTCTTCAATTTACAGCTGCAGAAGCTGAGACCCATATACCCAAGAACTCATGTGAGTCAATTAAAAAAACAATACAAAAGTCACATCTCCTGGGTGCCAGGTCAGTGCTCTTTCAATACACTTCAATATACCCCTTGACATTGTAAATGTTACCTCTGTTATGATTCTTAGTGTAATTTTTACAGTCTTCACTGACTTATTTGCATCTTTATAGGTTTTATTCAATTGATTGAAAATTGTTAAGTCAACTTTAAATATACCTGGGGTGCATCTAAACTTTTAATGCCATGGTTTCATGGTAGTACTTGTTAGATCAAGGTTATTGTTGCTTATGCATTTGTGAAGATTTCTAAGCAAAGCTGAAGAGATTAGTCTCCAGACATTTTGTAAAGGAATTTAATACCTCAGCTGAGGAATAGACTAAGGTTTCCAGAAGTTTTTCCTTTTTTTGTTTAGAGGTATTGGCAGCATATTACTTCTCAATGTCTATTTGTGTTGTCCCCTCAAAGCTCTCTGGTGCATAATAATTGCTTAACAAGCATCTCTGTGAGCTGAAGTTTCTGCTTGTTGGGGGTGATGACTTGGATTTGCCTGATTGCAAAGACAATTGCGTCTTCCTTGGCTGGTGGGTTATATTCTGGCCAAACACCTAGCCATGCAGATATGCTTGCTTTCAAATATATGAAAGACTTTGTGGAGGTTTGTTTCATGTGTCAACTTAACTAAGGAAAACTGAGGTAGTTGATAAAACATTATTTCTGGGTATGTCTTTAAAGCTATTTCTGGAAAAGGTTATCACTTGAATTCACAGACAGAATAAAGATCATCCTCACCAATGGAAGGGCATCATTCAATTTATTGTGGCCCCAAATAGAACAAGGTGGGAGAAGAGTGAATTCCCTCTCTGTGCTTGAGCTTGTTTTTAGACATCAGCAATGTCTAAAAGGGATGTCTTGTTTTCAGACATCAGCGCATCTGGTATTCAAGCCCTCAGACTCAAACCTAGGCTTATGCCATTGGCTCTTCTGGTTCTCAGGACTTCAGGAGTGGGCTGGGACTACACCACTGGCTTTCCTGAACCTCTAGGTTGGAGACAGAAGATCATGGGACATTTTAGCCTCCATAATTGGAGGAGCCAATCTTTCATGATAACTATATATATATATATATACACACACATATATACATATATATACACACACACATATATATATACATACACACATATATATAACTTAAAAATATATATAGCCTATTAATATCCTATTGTTTCTGTTTCTCTGGAGAACTCTGACCAATACATACTTTTGCAAAATTAAAACAAAGTTTCAAATTATCTTATGCCATTTCAAAAAGGCCAATAAATGGACATTACTGAAGAGGATCCTAGGCCATGATTAGGAAAAATTTTCTAACATTTAAAACTATCCAAAAATGAAACAAACTGTCTCAAAAATTTCTCATCACTGGGAGTGTTTATTCTGGGTGAGCTGAGAGGACCTCCTGTCAAGGATGTTACAGAGATGAAATGAAGTGCAACACCTGGGGTTATGACACACACCTTAGGGGAGAGGCACAATTAGAAGAGGGGCTTTACTTAGCAAATGCAAACGATGAAACCTAATTCCTTGTATCCTCCATTAATCTGAAACAAAAATAATGTAGTATTTATTTGTATTCCCCCAAAATAAAAATAAAAAATGAAAGCCATATATTAATTGAGAGTTTGCACTCAACTTCCTGACTCAAATATGTTTATATTCTATGAGGATTTTTTTTTTAGTTTAATGAGTTAGATATCAAATGTTGTCTACAAGTATTTGTGAATCTCCTTTTATGCGTCTGGCACTGGGGATACAGGTCAAAGCAATGGAAAATGACACAATTCCTTCCAGAACAGAGGTTTCGTTAATGCCTAGGGCAATTCACCAAAAAATTCTTAGTGAATGACATAACCAACAGAAGAGCATATACAAATCAGAAGACAGTCTCTATAGATTATGTAACCTGGGAAAGCAAGGAACACAAAGGAATTGAGAACTTGGGTTTGAGTATAGGTCCTTAAAATCCTATAGGTAGAATTTAAATTGAGAAAAGTATATAGAGATAGAAGTTTGAAAGGTGGGAAGTGAGAACTGCTCTGCAGAAACTAGAATATACCACGCTCTAAGAGGGTTTTCGTGCAATAGTCTCCAGGTAATAAGGTGTTTGGGGAAGTATGTTTTTACCTCCTAATTTTCCATCATGTGGCACAGTGCATAAGCATTCAGATACAAAAGAATCCTTTCTTGAACTGGTTCACCCCCTACAATCTTGAACCAGACCCTAAGTGCTGTCTTAGGCTTTCATATGAGGTACAAATAAACTGGCTTTAAGCAGCCATTACAATGCCATATCCTATTTGACCTTGGGAACCATTTTTTGAATTCTGTGATCTTTTAAAAGCAGTTTCTTTTCAATTAAATCCTACCAGTCCTTTGTTGAACTTGAGTGTGGAGAGCCTATCTACCTTTCTGGATGAAACCAAATGGCATATAGGCAAGCCTGCCTTATGTTTGCATAGCATGTCTATTTACAGCAATAAGAACAACTGTTATCTTTGAAAGTCGGACAGAGAGAGAGAGAAAGGAGAGCAGGCTCTATTATCCAGGCCCATTTATAATCATTGTGGTCCGAAGAGTAGGAAAGACGTAGAGAAACTGGATAGCTTTTACGGGTGATGCATTATAATGAATGGGAAATATTTAGCAACCAAATAGGGAAAGAGAATGGGGCACTTGGCTTCCCAACCTCCCCAGGATTCACTGAAGTTAGAAGTATATGATAAAAAACAATCAGAGTAAATTGCAGAGCCATCTTTCATGCTGCTTTAATTAAAAAGCCTTTCATCATTTCCAGCTTAAATATCTCTTCTCTCAGTCTCAAAAGTAACTACTGAATCTTCTAGTGCTTTCACATTGGTAGTCTGGAAGATTCGGTTTTCATTTCCAGGCTGTGCATGGAAAGCATTTCATATACTTTCCCTAATAATTTGAATGAGTATTTCTTCCCTCTCTTTCACTCCATTCCAGAGTAAGGCATGTTATCTCAGGCATTCAAAGCCAGCTAGGATGTCAATCACCTTGAAATAGTAATTATAAGGAATGTAGCTGTCAAAGTAGCCTCATACACAAAAAGTGGGATAAATAAACAATGGATGCATTAGGAGGTATTTAGGATGTTCAGTACTCAGGAAAGCTTAGAGGATATTACTTTGATATCTCTAAAAGGCATAGAAAATGTGACAACATGGCTAGTTGTCAGTTTTTTCACTTGTTGTGCACCCTCTCTGTGCATTTGTGTAAACTAACCCTTCTGAAATTGTTTCTTCCCTACTTTTCCTTTTTTTTTTTTTTTGTTTGTGTCTTGACTTTTTTATTTTTTTATTTTTTTATTTTTTTTGTAAGACAGAATTTATTCACAGAAAAGAAAGAAAAGAATACAGAAAACATTAAGACATCTGTTAGAGGGAGAAAATTCTAGTGGGGAGAGAGAAGCTCTCTACGTTTCTCTCCCAGTCTTTCCCATCTCCTCCTTTAGGCCTTTAGTCTCAGGGTATATATAGGTGTATGGGTTCCTTGGCCAGGAAACAAATGAGTACAGTCCCTTCCACCAGGGGCAAGGTGAATGAATGTATCAATGAATAGATACAATCCTTTCATGGGATTGAGGCCTAGGAAATTCACAAGAAATTGATCTAGGCATAGGAGATGGGGGTTCCACATTTAGTCTTAAGTGTGAAGTGAAGGAGACACCAAGGCACAGCTTTTGTCATTTCTGATTGATGATATTACAGATTTTAATTTTCTAAATGAAAATCAGAAAAAAGCAGGAGTGGCAATTTTATTTGCAAATACATTAGTCTTTAAACCAACAAAAGTAAGGAAAGACAAGGATGGTCACTTCATATTTGTTAAGGGAAACACTCAACATGATAAGATGTCAATTGTAAACATTTATGCGCCCAACCAGAATGCTCCTCAATTTATAAGGGAGACCCTAACAGACATGAGCAATTTAATATCTTCCAGCACCATAATAGTTGGAGATTTTAACACCCCTTTGGCAGTGTTGGATAGATCTTATGATAAGAAACTAAGCAAGTAACCAGGCGTTGTGGCAAGCGCCTGTAGTCCCAGCTACTCGGGAGGCTGAGGCAGCAGAATTGCCTAAGCCCAAGGAGTTGGAGGTTTCTGTGAGCTGTGACACCACAGCACTTTACTGAAGGCTAATAAGTGAGACTCTGTCTCAAAAAAAAAAAAAAAAAACAGAAAAGAAACTAAGCAAGGAAATTTTAGACTTAAACTTCACCATATAACAATTGAATTTAACAGACATCTACAGAACATTTCATCCTGACAAAACTGATACACATTCTTCTCATCAGCCCATGGAACATCCTCCAAAATTGATTACATCTTAGGTCACAAGTTTAACCTCAGCAAATTTAAAAGTCTAGAAATTATTTTTGAGACAGAGTCTCCCTATGTCACCCTGGATAGAGTGTTGTGGCATCACAGCTCACAGCAACCTCAAACTCTTGGGCTTAAGTGATTCTCTTGCCTCAGCCTCCCAAGTAGCTGGGACTACAGGTGCCTGCCAAAACACCTGGATATTTTTTTGTTGCAGTTGCCACTGTAGTTTTAGCAGGCCTGGGGCTGGTGCTGAGCCAATTTTTAACTTTTTAAATAAACATTTTATATAGTTTTAGACTTACAGAAAAAGTATAAGGATAGTACAGAAAACTCACATATGACCCACATTGAGTTTCCTTTTTTATTAACCTTTTATATTAGTATTAACAACCTAAATTAGAGAGAGATGGAGTATCTAAATAAGTGGGAATGATTAAATAAGTGTTTTGAGATAATTATCCTTGACTACAAAGATCAATGATATAGGTGGTGCCAGTTTAGATCAGACAGACAGTTGCTGGGCAGTTGCCCTCCCAGAAGTATGTTTTATGTAAGATGGCAGTGGGCTTTTGTGCAAGGTGGTGCCAGTTTAGATCAGACAGACAGTTACTGGGCAGTTGCCCTCCCAGAAACATGTTTTATGTAAGGTTGCAGTGGGATTTTGTAGAATCTTTAGTCATAGTTCTTGTTATATAGCATTTGTGCATGAGTACCCTTTCTTTATGGCATTCCTCAGTTCTGTTTGTCAATGTTAACACAAGTGACTTCATTTTGATTCTGACCACTTACAGATGTGTGTGTACTTAACATCCCTTTCAGGTTCCAGGACCCCAGCCAGACACTATATCTAGTCACCATGTCTCTGAGCACCTGTAGATGGTGACAATCCCTCAGACTTTTTTTTTTTAATTTTGATGATGCTGGCAGTTTTGATCGATACTGGTTACTGTTCGATCAGCCCATGGAATATCCTCCAAAATTGATCACATCTTAGGTCACAAGTCTAACCTCAGCAGGTTAGGAATTTTATAGTGTCCTTTAGTTGAAATTTATCCCCTGTTTTTCTCATGATTAGACCAGGGTGTAGGTTCTGGGGAGGAAGAGCACAGAGGTTACATGCCATCCCATCGTTCTATCAGATTGACTCAACACTGCTGATGGGAAAACGGATCACCTGGCTGAGGTAGTGTGTGTCAGGTTGCTCAAATCTAAAGCCATCCATGCCCCACCCCTTGCCTTTCCATACTGTGCACTTTGAAAGTCAGTCACTAAAAACAGCCCACACATATGGACGGGACTGTTAAGCTCCATCTCCCTGGAGAAGGTATCTCCATAAATCATTTAGCATTTTTCTGCTTAAGAGATTTGCCTATTCTGCCCCATTTACTTATTTTATTTGATCATTTATTTATATCAATGTGGAATCAGATATTTTTATCCTTTGAGTTATAATCCAATGTTACTTTATTTTGTGACACAAACTGTTCCCATTTACTGAACAAATTACTTCCTGTAACCCATTGATCACCATGGCACATGTCTGTGCTTTAGTAAGCAAGTTTTCAGTTTCTGCCACTAAAAGAGCTTTTGGGCTCATTTTGTATATTCTATTGTATATTCGTTTTTTGTATTGTCTTGATTATTAAATCGTAGCTGTGTACAATAGTGCAAACAAGGGGTACAATGTGCTGGTTTCATATAAAAACTGAACTATTTTCATCAAACTGATTAACATAGCCTTCCTGGCATTTTCTCAGTTATTATATGAAGACATTTGTATTCTGCATTTAGTAAGGTTCACCTGTACCCTTCTAAGATGCACCATAGGTGTGGCCCCACCAATTATGCTCCTACCACCCCAACCTCTCCCCTCTCCTCCCTACTCTTGCCCCTTTCCCCATATTCTTGTGCTATAGTTGGGTTATACCCTTCATATGAAAGCTATAAATTAGCTTCATAGTAGGGTTGAGTACATTGGATACTTTTTCTTCCATTCTTGAGATACTTTGCTAAGAAGAATATGTTCCAGCTCCATCTATGTAAACATGAAAGAGGTTAAGTCTCCATCTTTCTTTAAGGCTGTGTAATATTCCATGGTATACATGTACCACAATTTATTATATTCTGTGTTCCTCACTAGACTCAGCCATTACTCTAAGATCTCCTGGTCCTTTCATTGGAGAATGGTATTAGAAATCAAGATCTAGGCACTGAATGCAGTTGTTGCTACTGGAACTTAAGAATAAGTACATATTTTTGGTCTTCTGGATGTATACCTAGTAAAGGAATTATAGGATCGAATGGTAGGTCTGTTTTAGATCTCTAAGTACTCTCCAAACATCCTTCCAAAAGGAACATATTAGTGTGCATTCCCACCAGCAATGTAGAAGTGTTCCCTTTTCTCTACATCCACACCAACATCTCTGGTTTGGGGATTTTGTTATGTAGGCTAATCTTACTGAAGTTAGGTGATATCTCAGAGTAGTTTTGATTTGCATTTTCTGATGATTAAGGATGGTGAGCATTTTTTCATGTGTCTGTAGCCTGTGCGCCTGTCTTCTTTAGAGAAGTGTCCCTTCAAGTCTTTTGCCCTACTCAGCCCTACTATGAAGCTAATTTATAGCTCTCGTATGAATGGTATAACCCAACTATAATACAAGAATATAGGGAAAGGGGCAAGGGTAGGGAGGGGAGAGGGGAGGTTGGGGCAGAGGGAGGGTAATTGGTGGGGCCACACCTAGGGTGCATCTTAGAAGGGTACAGGTGAACATTGCTAAATGCAGAATACAAAAGTCTTCATATAATAATGGAGAAATTGCCAGGAAGGCTATGTTAATCAGTTTGATGAAAATAGTTAAGATTGTATATGAAACCAGCACATTTTACTCCTTGATTGCACTATTGTACACACCTATGATTTAATGATAAATATAATTAAAAAATAAAAATAAATAAATAAATAAAGAATAAGTACATATTTAGAAATATTTTGTTTCTTAATTCAGGCAAATACTTAAGAGAGCAGTCCTTCAAATTATAATAACTATGTTTAAATTATGATGTATTTCAAAATATTTAAGAGTTTAACTTTGTTGTAAATAGGACTAAGTATTATTCAAAAGCTCCTTAAAGGTGATTGTTAAAGATTATTTGAGTGTAGAGATTTTTTTACACAATTAAATAGTAATTATTTAAACTAAAATAATGCTTCAAAATAGTCATCTCTGTTTACTAAAAAAATCATTCTCAAAAGTACCCCAAGACAAAATACACCTAACTGACAGTCCCTGTCCAAAATATGTTTCTTATATTGCTGTATATCAATTCAAATAGAGACACTTTAACAGAGGAATGAGCAGTGGAAAGTGCAGGTGGTTCCCGGAAGGGGGAACTTACATGTGAAGAGATGTTGCATTCAGGAGTGTTTAGTTTTCTATAGCTGCTTCTTAGTGGCCTGCAAAAAGATAAACTTATTTTATAGTTCAGCAGAAGGAAGTCTGACAGGGATCTCACAAGTATTGGGAGCGTACATTCCCTTTGGGAAGCGCTAGGGATAAATCGGTTTCCTTCTGTGTTCTGGCTTTTAAGAGGCCATCAGTTTCGTTGACTAGGGCCTCTTCCTCTATCTTCAAAGCCTGCCATGGCAGGGTCATCTGTCCTCATATGGCCATCTCTCTGTTTCTTCTTTCTCTCTCCTGCTTCCACTTTAAAAAAACTTTTGCGATTAGATTAGATCCACCTGGATAATCCTGGCTAATCTCTCTATTTTAACATCAGTTGAATACCATAAGCTGCTGTGTACAATGCCCATTTTTTCTGCCCAGACTTTTCAGTGAAAGTAAGGATGTGCATCATATACAGGGAGTTTGGGTCAGGAGCAGGGGAGCCCTGCGGGCCACTTACAGCCACCGTGCTCTCCCAGCTGGGCCTGCTGGCATATGAGGTTCCAGTCTGGGAGAATCCAAGATCCAGTGGGAAAGGGCCAGAGTGGCCTCTGACCAGTGCCAGAAACAGGGAGAGTAGCAGTGGGGCAGAGCTATTGTGGTAGGTCACACATGGGATGAGTACCACTGCCCATGGGGCATTTTAAGGGGCTCTATGCAGGTACCTACCTGCTACCCACAGGTGAAGAGGCCTCAAAACGTCCTGCCCCAAATGCCATGCATGTGGCCATCTTGGCCAGGGCCCCGGACATGGTGAGGGAGAGAAGGGATCCCTGGAAAAAGAGAGGAGGTAGCCTTCACAGGGCAAGTGGCTGCAGGAGGATGATGTGACCTGTGCATTTGTTAGCCCTCCCCAAATATGTCTCTCCCAGCTGAGAGCCAGCCATATTCTTGAGGGTGTTTTTCTGAAAGTCTGGGCCCAAATTGTGGGTGCATGTTATACAGGAAAACATTTTACATAGCAAAAGATGGTAGTAACTGTAATTCTATCTGTAATCTTTATCTCCTTTGCTATGTAGTGTAACATATTTACAGTTTCTGGTGATTATGGTGTGGACATCATAGGGGGGACAATTTGTTCACCACAATTTGTAATCACAGGAAATAAATTAAAACAAAGCTCAACTACTCTCATAGATTTCCAACGGTAGCATAAATTGGTATAACCACTTTGAAAATGATTTGAATTCTGTCATATAATTTCAAGATGCAAACATATTTCTGGATAGACAGCCTAAAGGAATTCAGATTGGTGGATATAATATATCATGTCCATTCTTTTTTAATGCCAACAAAATTTAAAACAGGCTAATTTTTGAACAAGTAAAGAATGGGTAAATTATGGTATAATCACATTGCAAAATATTATATAGCAATTAAACTACATTAAGCAGATTACATGTACATATCAACATGAACACATGTCATAAATATATATAACATTTAAATATACACACATATAGTTCTACTTTGTTACATAACGTGTGGGGCATTTTAAGGAAAATAATACAAAAATACAAATGAAGATTTAGACATACAAATGACTATTACATTGAAAAAAAGAAACCACAAGTAATTATTAAAGTCATTTTTTCCTGAGATCCCTATAAGGCAAGGTCCCAGGAATGCTTCCTAATTTCAGTCTGGCTTGCCTTCTCCATAGACACGCCTTGCCACATGAAGAGAGGGACTGGGAGAATGGCTCTCTGCTTCATTGGCTTCAGGAAAAGCCACCATTGAGGGCTCCACCATCGTATCCACATAGGATGTAGAATCACAAAAACAGGAATATCTATTGTAGCTGTAACATTTCTTCTTTTAAAATAAATGTGCATATGTAATACTACACAGCTTTAAAGAAAGATGGAGACTTTACTGCTTTTGCCTTTACATGGATGGAGCTGGAACATATTTTTCTTAGCAAAGTATCTCAAGAATGGAAGAAAAAGTATCCAATGTACTCAGCCCTACTATGAACTAATTTATAGCTTTCATATGAAGGCTATAACCCAACTATAGCATAAGAATATGGGGAAAGAGCCAAGGGAGGGGAGGAGAGGGGGGGAGGTTGGGGTGGAGGGAGACTAATTTGTGGGTCCACACCTTCGGTGCATCTTAGAAGGGTACAGGTGAAACTTACTAAATGCAGAATTCAAATGTCTTCATACAATAACAAAGAAAATGTCCTGAAGGCTATGTTAAACAATTTGATGAAAACATTTCAGATTGTATATGAAATCAGCACATTGTACCCCTTGATTGCACTAATGTACACAGCTATGATTTAATAATAAAAAAATGTGCATATGGATACAAAAATCAATAATTATCCAAACAACTGAATCACACATGTCCTCCTTGGAGACCTGGCATCTTTCAACTCAACAGTTTAACCCATATTCACGGTCTTTCCAACAAAGCCAGATTGTCCTCATTACATTCTCCTGAAGCTTGGTTCTTATCCTGGGTCCCTGGCTGCTGTCTCTGTCTCCGTCTTTGCTTTGTACTTCCTTTCTTTACAGAGCAGTTCAGATGATCTTTCAGAATGTAGATTGTACTGTGTCACTTGTTCCTCAAAGTGTCCAATGGCTTCAGCTTTTGCCTAGAATAAATTCCAAAATTTACAGTGGCCTGCTTTCTGCTCTAAGCATGCACTTGTCAAGCTTTCTGTGCTTGCAAACATTCCCCTAGACATCTGTGGGGCTCATTTCCACACTTATCTGAATCTCACTTAAAACATCACTTAGGAAAGAAGCATCTCCTGATCAAACCACCCTATTCCAAATAGCTCTCACTACTCCCATCTTTCAGCCTCCTTCCCCTCACTATTTTTATTTTTATTACGTACCACCTCTGAACATATATGCATTTTAGTTTTTAATTATTTCTCTCTTCCTAAAGAGTATAAAGTACAAGTTCTTGTTCACTGATGCATCTCAGTGCACATAAAAGGCACTCTATAAATATTGGTTGCATAATTGAGTGAAGAATGAAGAGTTGAAATAAGTATTTTAAGATTGTTAAAAAGGAAAGCTGGAGGAAATAGAGCATTTTTCAGATTTGCAAGGAGAGGGACAGGGAGAGAAAAACTGCAGATAGTGTGATTTATCCATAAGAAAGAGATAAAGGCAAATACAAGGCCACTGATTAGGCAGCAACTGATGTATAAGGAAGACCAGGGGGAAAGGAAAGAACTGTAGGTTGGTTTCCCTGAGGTGTCCAGTTCACATGAAGAAATATCACTTGAAATACTTGAAAAGGAGGCTACAAAAGGGCTGTGCAACATCTTAAATGCAGAGATAAGAAATGTATATTTGTTCAATTGCAGGGTGGTATGTTGAAGTTATTTTAAAAAGACAATCATACAATCATAGATACACTTCAGAAATATTAATACATAGCTATATGGAAGATGAGTTAGATAGCAAAGCCATGAGAATCAGAGAGTGGGTTGGGAATCTAAGAAGTTGTAAAGTCTTGAATTATACATAACTTTGTACTGACGCAGCAGAGGTAAAATATACACAATTAATCCTGCCTACAAGTTAAAATCACCTTGCAAGCTTTTTAACTGTTCAGTATATGTTCAAAGTATAAGGAAGCTCTTTGAGGACAGGGACCATACAAGTTATACCCTTTGAAAAACTTTAATCACCGTGAACCCTTGTATATTAACACACAGGGATTATTCAATTAACTTTCGATTAACTCTTTTCAAGAGAAGGGCTGACTAGATGAACAGTTTGAAAGGAAATGAGAAAGAAATAGTTTGTAGTGAAAATGTGCCTACCCTAGCAGCCCGTAAGAATTTAGCTTTTGGCTCAAAGATGGAAACATCACAGCAGCAAGTAGTTTTGTTTCATTGTTTAAAAAAGTCATGGGAGGTTAACACTATATTTTCTATTTAGTGTGGCATGAAGTAACGTAACTCACTAACAAACAATGACACAGGATATTTGAATGGAGTCGAGGTCTGGAGGGACATGGAAAACATTGAAAACCACCAAGCTGGAAAAACAATGACATATAAAGAGTGCTTAGTGCTTTATCTCCTGAAGATACTTGTGTTTTAATGGGCAATACGTATATTCCTTACAGTAATCAAAGTCTTTGGTAGAATGCTTTTTTACTTGAAAATGCAGATGTTGTGTTTCTGGTAACTCAGCCTCTACTGGCCTCACAGTGGGTTGTAGCGTCATCAAGAAAGGAACTGGCTGTAAAAATGTCTTCATCTCAATATAAGAATTTATTACTCCAATAAAAGAAAGGACCCCATGGTTCACTGACTTCACTCCACCGAAGAAAGTAAAAGTAATGTTTAGGGATTTTTTCTGTACTCTATGACCAGCTCACTAAAGTAAGAGTGGGTGGCTGTGGTGAATAGTTAAGGATGTTAAAGGAAGTTCAGCCTAAGGGGAAAAATAACAGATGGACATTTGGGTTGTTGGGATAAAAATGAACCTCGTTCAAAAAAGTACAAGTGAGAAGTAATTGGAGTCTGTTTTACTCTGTAGTTCCGTGGTACATCTACTGGTCTAGTAAATCACTTCTTGAAACTGCCTCCCGGACAGTGCATTAGTTTCTTATTGCTGCTCAAACAAATTACCCCAAATGTTAGTGGTTTAAAACAACAGAAATGTGTGATAGTGCTCAATGTCAGAGTATGAAATAGGTTTTACAGGACTAAAATCCAGGTGTTGGCTGGACTATGCTCCTCCTGGGAAGTCTAGGGAAGTGTCTGTACTCTTGTGTCTTTTCATGTGTCTGGAGACAGCCCACCTTCCTTCATCCACGACCCTGCTCCCAGCCCCAAAATCAGCAATGGCCAGTGCTTTTCTCATATCACTAAGATGCTGACCCTCTGCCTCTCAACTTTCTCATGTAAAAACCCTTCTGAGTCCACTGGGCCAACCTAGAAAATACAAGATAATCTCCCTACCTCAATATCCTGAACTTAATTAACCCCCACATAGTCCCTCTTGTCCTGCAGGGTAAGATATTCACAGGTTCTGTGGATGAGAATGTAGATGTCTCTAGGGGGCGGGCCTTTATCATGCCTAGCACACAGAGGCAATAGCTTTTTGGTTTTTATTTTCATGTATACTCCATAATAAACAGATTCCTAAGGAGTTGAACATTGTGAGACTTTCCAGGTATGAATGACCATTTTAAAGTGAGCTGTGTTCTTTCTGATTTGTGTCTCATCCGCAGTAATAAACCTGGCCATTAGTATTTAGGAGGTGATATTCTTACTTACGCAAAGGGCAAGAGAGAAGTCATTTTCGTCCTTTCATAGATCTCAAGGTTATGGAAAAGTCGCTAAGACTAAGATCTTATTATATCCGTAAAATATATTTCACATAAAGATGTACAAGCCGAGGTATGTAGTGGAAAAGGTAACATTTTACCTGGTCTGATTTGTTAACGTCATCACTCTTTTTTGTGAAAAAAAAAAAAAGAGTGAGCAAGTATAATAAAAGAGAAAAGATGAAACTATCTGCATTGTTGAAAGGAAGTAGAACACTGGTGAAATCACCGAAGCATCATCAACGTGGACAGACAGTCTGAGATCAATAATTAAACTTGGCAGGGTGCATAGTCTATAGTGGGATGTGTCCAATAAAAATCAGGGTAATAAGACAGCAAATAGATGCTCAGTTGGCAGGGAGGGAGAATGTGGGTAGCATGGAAACAGGAGAAGGGAGTATGTGAATGGGTCACTTAGGATAAAATACCAAGTATAGTTCCAGGCCCTGAAAGTTGTAAAATTAATAGATGAGATAACCAATGATGTTGAATGAGTGAAAACGTCCAGCCTCTTGATTTGCAGAGTATATCCAGCCCTCTGGTGAAAGTCAGATGTGTTAATAAAAGCAGCACACATGATGAGAGAAGATCGGAGTACAAAGGGCAAAGAGATCCAGAGGGAGGCAACATTCATTTTGTTCATCTGGGACCTAAAATAACAGAACCCGCACAAAAGAAACACCATTACAACATGAGAGGCACGGAGTTGTTAATAATATCATAAAAGGAAATTAGAGAAGGAGAATCAATGCTGCAAGAGGCCACCTGATAGTGATGGCTCAGATCTCACGCAGAGGGCTCTGCTTTTGAAGTACACTCAGTCGAAACGCTCATTGTCGAGTGTTCTGCGGGATCAGAGAGGACTGGAAAAAGTAGACCAAAAGAGAATGAAAGGAATGCGAGGTAACAGAAACATTACCTGACATAAAGCATCAACATTTTTTTTTTTTGTCTTATATCAAAGGCCCATGAGCACCAGGGGAATGCAGAATAACAGAAAAAATGTTTTGTTCTCTCTAAAACTGAAAGGACTTGAACATGCTTTTGTCTGAGAAGCTATGTTAATGTAATAATATAAATGTATTCAGTCTTCAATTCTAAAAAACACCAACTGAGAAGATTATTCATTTATCCCAATTAGAGTCCACAGTACTGTGAAATAGTAAGGAAACTCTGGAAGATGAGTCCTAGGACTGCATTCTGGACTGTCAATCCAGGCAACAATCTCTGGATTTGGAATACAACATAAACTTTTCCAGTCTTTCATTTTTGTGTGTTTGGTTTATTGGATTACTTTATTTTTAATTATGCAATACATATTTCAGTGCATGTTAATTAAAACCAAAATCCAAGTAATACAGAAGTCTTTAAAATATCCCTTTCCACATATTCCCAAACCTTCCAATCCTACCATCTCCCCAAAGGTAAACAATGCTGAGCCTAGAGTGTTTCTTTTTCTATTTTTATATTTTAGTTACTTGTCAGCATATTTGAGTGTGAAATTTGCATACAAATATTTATAATATTTAGAAGATTTTAATGGACTTATAATGTGACTATTTCCCCTCAGCTTTCTTTTTAATTTAACTTTCCATCTATCTCAAACTTTTGCTTTGCATTCCGCTGCGCCATAACTCATTCCACCATTCCTCTGGTGATAGACATTCAGATGTTTCTACTAATTTGCCATGAAACAAAAAAATGCTTCCATGAATGTACTATTATATCTTTATACATGCAAACACACATACACACTCACTTTCCCCTGCAGGACAAGTAGCTAGCAGAAAAGTAATTAAGTCAAAGAGTATGTGCATTTTCATCTCTTTAAAAAGACTATTTCTCAGATTGCTCACTGAAATGATTGGAGGAGTTTACATTTCAACAAAAAGAGAGAACCTGCCCCCAACCCAAGTTCTTATGAGGACTAAATATCACCAGGTTTTAATTTTGTTAAATATTATGAGAAATAATTGCCATGTCATTGGAGTTTTAATTTACAATTACATAACTATTAACAAGGTTTAGTGTCTTTTCAAAGATTCACTGGCAATTTACACTTCGTTTTCTGGAAATTGGCTACTTTATTTTTTTCTTTAATTGAGACAGAGTCTCACTTTGTCACCCTCAGTAGAGTGCCATAGCATCATAGCTCACAGCAACCTCCAACTTATGGGCTCAAGTGATGCTCTTGCCTGAGCCTCCCTATTTGCTGGGACTATAGGTGCCTGCCACAACGCCCAGCTATTTGCTGTTGTTGTTGTTCTTGTTTAACAGGCCTGGGCTGGGTTTGAACCCACTATCCCTAGAGCATGTGGCTGGCTCCCTAAACACTGAGCAACAGGCTACTTTAATTTTTACAAATTGATGCACTGAATCATTTGTACTTTTAATAGATGGGAAGGAATCTTAATATGTCATGAATAGAAAATATCTGCCTATTTGTTACAATTACTGTATCTGTTCTATCACAAATTAATTTCTTCTAATTTTACGTTGCTTTTGTTAAAATCAGTATGGCATATTGCATTTCATCAAATATTTTTCAGCATCCATTAAATTAATTATCTGGATTTTCTTATTTAATCTGTTTTTATTAAACCAGTCTTGCTTTCTTGAGATAAAACCACCTGTTCCAATTATTATTGAAGAATAAAAAAGTATATCCAACATGGTGGCAAAAAAAACACACCGTTTATGACCTCACAACTTCTGTGGACTTATAGTCTGGGAAGGACTTTGCCCCGTGTAGCATCAACTGAGGTCACTCAATGGTACTCAGCAAATGGGCCAGTCAAGAGATTTCAGAAAGGTTTCAGGCCAGCTCTGGTATTTGGAGGGATGCCAGGAAGAAGCATCTTTTTTCTCTCCATTATGATAGCCTCAAAGTTCTTGGGACTAATTACATGACAATGGGCAGAGCAGCTATCCCAAGAGAGATGGAAGAAAGCTAATTGGCTTTTTATAACCAGACTCGACTGTAGCACAGCTCACTCTCACCACACTGTGTGAATCAAAACAGTCACAAGTTCTCCCAGGCCTCCAACCCTTGGATGGAAGAATTAGCAAAAAACAAAACAAAAAGAGACATTTAAAAAACTGCCATATTACCTGATCATAATGTTGTATAATTTTACTGTTATTAGATTAAATTTTCTTATAATTTATAAAATAGTTATGCATTAGTTTTCCTTTGATATAACAACATCTAAGCTGCTTAAAGGGTTTTATGCCTGAGAGAATTGCAGGAGGTCCCAATAATACTTCAAAATTATTCTGAAGTCATAAGCCCTAGCTTCCTTGGGAGTTGCCTCATTTCCTAAGAACATCAATTGCTTCCTTTCCTTCAGGAGCAGGGATTATGTGCTGACGTGGCTTTCATCACACCCACCTTGTGGAAGTTCTGTGGATCCAGCACGCAGGTCCGATCTGGTGAGACCCACAGGAGCTCTGTGTACCTGAATAGCTGCCAGAAGGGACCACGAATGTTAGAAGACTTAAGGCCCAATAGGGAGGACTTCAGCTAACAAGAGATGGGAGACCAGAGGGAATGGGAAGATGTATTAGCTGCCCTACAGAGAGGCTAATGAGAAGGTATCTTCCTGATGGGGAGGTCTGTTAGTTCCCCATGAGAACTGCTCCCAGATACAGTCCTCCGTATGGCCAGTCTAGACCCATCCAGGGAAGTGAAGCTGCCCCTTCCAGGTTAATAAAGGAGTGAGAAGTGTTGCAAGGGCCTAAACTTCACAAAATCATAGGCATAGCTAAAAATAATAATTACCAACCACTGTTCCCTCATTTGCTTTCCTATCATTGCTACTAAAGAGTCCCAGAGCTGATGGTGATTAGGATTTTTAATGTGCCCCATAAACAACATCACCCTTGTGAAACCTAAGGTTCAGTTTTGAGATATCTTCCAAGCCTTGCATTCTGGAGCAATGGCTGACCCACCCACACCAGTGGTACAAGAAACAATAAATAAAAAGATGACTTTTTCTTGTAATTCCCTTTAAAGTAATTTTTTCTTGTACTTCTTGTTTAACTAAGCATAATAATGTTTTATGGATTTTATCAAATATGCAGAAATAAAAAGTCTCAGAAAAATTACACACAGGATGGTGGCTGGTAGATGAAATTATACTGTTCTAATGTTTGTACATTTTTCACACGGAAAATATTAAGTGTGAAGCAGGCAGTTGGAAATGTAAAGGGCCAAGTGAGAAGGGGGAAGTGTAAAGTAGTACACTGTTAACCCTCAATAGATTCTGACAATTTTAGAACATTTTGATTAGAAAAGATTCTCAACTTTGGAAGAATTGACATTTCAGGGAAGACAATTTTGTTTGTTGCAAAGAGCTCAATAAATAAATTGTAGAATTCTAGGCATCATGTCTGACCTCCCTACATAAGATGCCAGTAGGCGATTCTACAACCTTGTTAATAATAAAAAAAAATATCTCCCCAACCACTGTCAAATATCCCCTGCCTGGCGTGGGGGAGGCAAAATTACTCCTGATTACACACCAATTCCTTAATCTTTAATAATCATTAAAAACATCACCCTACTCAATTATTAATAAAAAAAAAGAAGAGGAATAGTTAAGAAGCCGATAGATAAATAATATGGAATAGTATAAAGCATCCAATAACTCCAACAAAAGCAGAAAAGAAACAACAGGGAATCAAAAACAAAGTTGATAACAAATAACGAGATGCTGTATTTAACTCAAAATATTATTGGTTACATTAAATATAAATGAAGTAACACCTCAGCTAAAAGATACTGTGAGAAGGGCATTGATAAAATCAAGATGCAATATTCTAGGCACGTTAAATGTATAATATAAAATCTCAAATGATTTGAGGGCAACATAATGGAAAAGACATTCGGTGCAAACAATAAGCACAGAAACTCTGGAGCTCTATAAAGATGTACATTATGTGTCAAAATGGAAGAAACATTTAAAGAAGTGAAATGAGAGTAGTTACATTAATATCAAATATATTAATATGTCAAGACCGAAAAATAAAACAAGATGAACAAGAACACTGTGGGAAAAGGGACAATAATTTGTAATAACTCCAAGTATGTAGGTAACTAATATAAAATCCATCCATTGTAAACTCTGTGCTGACCTTGTCTATGTAAATTACTCCCATATCCCAGCACTTGCTGTGCACATAGTAAATGACCCTCAACATGTTGCATGTGATATTGTATTTAATATAATGCATTATTAAAAATATATTAATTTTTAATATTTCATAATTAACATTCTTCTTCAGGTTTAAGTTGTTTCCAATTTTAAATGGCTTTGCTCTGAACGACTGCAGAATTCCTGGGATGTCTTTTATCCAAGCTCTTTATTCGTGATAATCAGTTCTAACACACTGTCTTTTTGATGTAAAATGTTCTTTTGGTCATGGAGCTTGAACTTAGTCCTGCCCAGGTAACTCTGTCGTATATCCTTTGAAGGAAAGAAATCATGAGCGTCCTCTCAGTTTGTTTCTGATTGCTCAGCTGCACTTCACTTTCTGCTTCTGTTCCCTTGACTTTCAAATGTTTAATGAGACATACTCCTAGAAATGTTGCTCGTAAGCTAAAATATCAGAATTCTCTATTCCTTTAATATATTAAATTAGGAAGGCATTCAGAAAGATGGAAGAAGGCTTCTTTTCTCTATATCTAAAAATAGAAATATAAATGAATGAATAGAATGTAGGAGAGAATTCGACATAAGATTGTTTTCTCCATCACCATGACATCCCATTAATGCTAATAATACGTTATGGCAATCAATAGAGCATTAGAGAAAAAGCACTGGTCTTGCATCAGAAAACCCAGGTTCCAGCCCACCTCTGCCAATAACAGCTTTATATTTTTGAGCAATTTTTAAACATCACTCATTCTAGTTTCCTTATTTTTAAAACTGACAGAGTAACTTATACTTCTTATCCTTGGAGTCTGTTGTTTGCAACAAATGAGTTCCTAGACATAAAGATGATCGTAAATTTTTATCTAATTATCATGTATCTTTATAATTTTTATTTTATTTTCATTTAAAATTCAGAAAGACATTAGAAAATCTGTATTAGTTAAAATTACCCTTATGTACACATATTAGAAAATCCTAACAAAGGCTTTAAACTTTCTTGCCCTCTTTGGCCATTAGCCCATGATAGTATTATTTCAGCAGCTCCATGATGCCATATGGGACTTAAACTATTGCACTATATAGGTCTGATAAGGTCTTCACAGGGTCTGACAATCAAGTTCACCCACTCATCCTAGAAAAAGGGCCACCTACTTCAGTGCTAATTGTCCCCATGGTCACTTTCGAGCTGTTCCCCTTGGGAGGCTATGCACTGACACCAGCACCTAGTCCACACTTCAAAGCAATACTAAAACTCTTGTTCTGGAATGGCCATCAGAGCTGTAGCCATACGCCGTTGGATAATTAAGTTTGTGAACTCATCCTAAAGAAAGGGTTTAGAAGGATGCACTAGGTCCAGGCATGGGTGCATAGCTTCCCCAGGGGGAAACTTCCAAGATGACTGTAGTGATATTCAGCCATGACGTATGCAGCACATTTTCTAAGATGAGTTTGTGAAATTAATTGTTCACCTTGTATCATATTCTCCACAGGCTGGCTTTCAGCCTTGTGCTTGTGAGGGAAATCTGCAAAATAGCTGCAACAGCTCCTAAAGTCACTTCATTGTTCAAGGAAGACACTGGATTAGATCTCTCCCACTGGTCACAACAGAGACGCACATGGATCTGTAGATGCACCTGCTGGGAAGCGCAGAAGCTCACATGTCTTATCCTGCCTGCACCTTCAAAACTGAGGTTCAGTTAGCAACGGTTTAGAGGAAGCCGACAGTGGAAAGCAACAGTGCACAGGCCTCCACGGTGCAGAATTCTCTCTTTAGGCCCTTCCTCATCCTTACAACCTTAAAAAAATCATAATGAACTGGAACATGTTCTTCTTAGCAATGTATCTCAAGAATGGAAGAAAAAGTATGCAATGTACTCAGCCCTACTATGAAACTAATTTCATATGAAAGCTATAACCCAGTTATAGCACAAGAATATGGGAAAGGGGCAAAGGAGGGGAGGGGAGGGGGGAGGATGGGTGGAGGGAGGGTAGTCAGTGGGACCACACCTACGGTGCATCTTAGAAGGGTACAGGTGAAACTTACTAAATGTAGAATATAAACACCATAACACAAAAACTAAGAAAATTCCATGAAAGCTATGTTAACCACTTTGATGAAAATACTTCAAATTGTATATAAAACCAGCACATTGTACCCCATGATTGCATTACTGTGCACAGCTAAGATTTAATAAAATAATAATAATAATAACGAGGATAAATTCTGAGCTTCACTCAGATAGCTTTTTTCAGCTCACCTCTTTTTACTACAACCACTTGCAAATCCTGGACATTATTTAGTATCTTCACATTTTCAATCAACTAGTCTTCAAGTACCAAATGGATTTACTGCTTTATGGCATGAATGCATTCCCTGAATCTTTTGATGGGAGAAATTCTAATGCAATATAGAAGTAAGATGTAGAATAAAATCTGTAATGTGAAAATTATGACAACCATAAATAGTATTGCTATCCTGTAATATTTATGAAAATTTCTTCCTCTGGATAATACAAAGGTAAATTTTTCTATATTTAGGAACACAGAAAGCTTTGCACTAAGCTAGAGGCTGCCAGGCCATCTCTATGCCCTGCCACAAGCTAGTTCCATCACTTCATATGGTTCACGCTGGCACCACTGCGTCATTGAGTACTTGTGTCAATGGGTATTGAGCTAATCACACTATCATTGTACCTCTCACAATATGGAAAACTGCACAGTTCTCCTTTTATACAGAAGGAAATGATTTCAAAAAGGACACTCATATAGTAAATTCAGTTAAGATTCAAAGAATGTTATTAATAAAAGTAATGAAGCCAAGAATTCCTACTCATGCTTTCCTGAATCAGAATATTATTTCCTTGCTACTATAAAATCACAAAAGGAGAACATAGGTAAGATGTACATATATATAACATATTGTTCCAGGTTCTAAAATTCTACCCTTTTTATTTTAATATTTTCTTAAAGTTAACTGCATAGAAAGAGGTTTAAATGTCTTTTAAGTAAGAAAAAAATGGGAAAATTGTAATGATAATACTTATAACTTTTTTTGTTGTTGTTGAGTAGAGGTATGTCTTTGTTTTTTTTATGGTTTTTTATTATTAAATCATAGCTGTGTACATTAGTGCAATCAAGGGGTACAATGTGCTAGTTTCAGATACAATCTGAAATATTTTCATCAAACTGTTTAAAATAGCCTTCATGATATTTTCTTAGTTATTGTATGAAGACATTTGTATTCTGAATTTAGTAAGTTTCGCCTGTACCCTTCTAAGATGCGCTGTAGGTGTGACCCCACCAATTACCTTCCCTCCACCCAACCTCCCCCCTCCCATCCCCTCCCTCGCCCATTTGCTTATCAAGACATCATCTATAGAATTCATATTACAAAAATTAAAGATAACAAGAACCTTGAAGAATATTTTGATATATTAGGGATTTTTTTTTTTTTTTGGAAACAGGGTCTCAAGCTGAGATAGAGTGCTATGCACAGCTCACAGCCACCTCAAAGTCTTGGGCTTAAGCGATTCTCGGGCCTCAGCCTCCCAAGTAGCTGGGACTACAGGTGCCTACCCCAGCACCCAGTTATTTTGTTGTTGTTGTTGCAGTTGTATTGTTGTTTTAGCTGTCTGGAGCCAGGTTCGAACCAGCCAGCCTTGGTGTATGGGGCCGGCACCCTACCCGCTGAGCTATCGGCACTGCCATATATATTAGGGATTTTATAAAACTTTAAGAAATACTCTTTAAGCTTCAGTAACCATCCTTATGTTGTAGGAATTGTGTTTTGTGAGTTAAGGTGACTATATCAAGTAAGTCGAATCAATAGCCAGATTTCTAAAAACCAGTATGGAATCTGACAGATTGACTCTAAAATAGCTACAAGTTCATTTTGCAATCCCTTCGTGCCTGTAGTCTCCAAGTGCTAATAATAATAATACATTTTCAAGCATGAAGAAGAGTAAGTAAAATTTGTTTCAAGTGTGATGTGATTCAAAGGCAACTTGTATCACGCATCAAAGGTGAAAAAAAATTTGATTTAAAAATCCAAGATAGGATAGATATGATACACAGCAAATGTCCTGTGTCAGAGGCTACCCAGCTGAGCCACCATAGAGGTGCCTCACCTCTCCTAGAATTTTCCACTCTCGTACCCTCTCCCAGCTCGCCCCATTCTTCAATGGCAGCAACCAGATGCAGAAGTGCAGTGCAGAGGGGAATGGATGAGATGCTTCTGTGAGACATTCGTATGCTGAGGGATGCTCTGAAGTGGGACACTGCAAAGGTAAGAAGCAATCTGCAGATGGAAGTAATTAAAAAATAATGCTGCTTTTCTCTAAAAACTACCAAGAGGAATGAAGTGTTTTCAGAGCTTCCACTTTTTAATAAAGGTAATGTTTGCAAAATAGAGAATCGTTCAAATATTTACATCTTTAAGTGCACGTGAACAGATTCTCTCCTTTTGACACAGTCCCTGAAGAAGACGAGAGACGAGAGTATGCTGGAAACCTAGTGACAACAATTGGCTTCAATTTCCAAAAGCTACCCCTTTTGGAAGGTAATTTTGGAGGAAGAGTGAAATGGAATGAGATAATCAAAAATCATCCCTTCTTTGCCTGAACTTCATAAAAAAGAGACTCTGGTGACCCTTCAGACAGGCAGATTTCTTTGCTACTGTTTATCTCATCAGTGTCATCAGATACTTGATTTACTATGCTTTGGTATTAAAAAATTACTTGATTTGTAATGCTCAAACTAAATGGCAAATGTACATTGAGTCTTAAAATTAGCTTAAGATGATGACCCGACTATTGACCAATCACATGTTTATTAGTAGCTGTTTTGAGTACAATTCCAGCAAATACTTATTTTCAAAATAGCAAGTATGAATTATGTTTTATGTACAATCTATCTTACTTTTCTATTCATTTTGTGGGAGAGAAGTGAACCGCCCCCAGAAAGGTCACTGAAAGATCACCTCACAATAAGACAAATGAACCAGAGAAAGAGATTTAGATACCATGCACACCGGGAAAATCACAGAGTGATTACTCAGTATCCCAGTGGAATCCAAATGATTATATATTCTCATTTTAGACAGGAGGGGGCAGTGAGGAATAGAAGCAATTCGGATAAGAGCAATAAATGGTTACTAGGCAGGATGAATATGTAATTGGGAGTATGAAAGAATGGGGGGAAACAGATTCACTTTTAAATGATTCTCTTTGGAAATTAAATTAACCTGAGAAACAGGTATTATTCTAAAATGGATTGGGCCAGGTTTGGTTGCATCTCCATCTTCTTTCCTGCAATGGATTTTGAGGTAACAGGGAAGAGAAGAAAAGATGATTGTTTTCCTGGGTATATTTGGATCTCAGGCAGATAGAGAAACTTCAAAGTTTTGTTTTTGAGAGCCAGTGATGGTGGGTTTTGAGAGCCAGGGATGGTGGTGGAAGTTGGGAAAAGGTCAGAAAGAGTTTCAGCTTTTCTTAGTCCATACAATTTGTCAAAATGCATTATTTTGGAGTAAAAGTGTTACCTAAAGTTTGGTACTTGTTCTTAAGACTGCATCAGAAAAACAGAAGAAGAAAAGGGAAATTTATTACTTTTCCAGCAAAGGAGGAAAAATAGCAGACTATTCATTTCAAATACCAGATTTCCTGCATATAAGCAGAAAATTAAGAGCTTTTAAAATGGAAGGCCTATTGTTCTTTTACCACAGTTAATAATTCTTACCATTCCATCTCTGTCCCATCTCTACCAAAGACTAAATCGAGACCTGTGACCACCTGAGAGGCCTCTGACCTCAGCCAGCCAGCTAAGGTCATCTTCTCTAGTGCAAAGAACAAAAATATCCCTTTGGCCCCTGAACCACCACCCACGACAGGGATGCAGATTTCCATTTCCAAAGAAAAGGATGGTTTAAAGAGACAAAAACATCAGGCCATTTCCTCTGTTAAAAAAAGTATTTCTAATTCCCTTCATTATCCTTGAACAATATTAAATTACCTTCTTAATAAGAGAAGTTAGAAAGCCAGAGTTCTGTGTCCCTTCTCTAGAAAACTGATCTGGCTCCAAAGTAACCTCGTCTGTGGAGTGACAGGCTCAGAAAATCAAATTTGATCCAAGTTGTTTTCCAGCAGACGTCATTATGACTCTTTTGCTCATTAAAACTGAGTCTTGGTTGAAGCTGTCTGTAGACATTTATGAGGAGTTTGTCGGGGCCCAGAAAATAATACTTGAAAATGAAGCTCCTAAAGTGCTACAGATGCAAAGGGTCTGGCTACCTGTCCCTGTCCAGCCAATATGCAGATGACAGCACATGTGGTGAAAAGAGGGTGGAGTCCATCAGGCCAGTGCTGGTCTGGCCAGTTTAGAGCCTCTGAGACCTTAACTTTGTGTCTCCCATTCTTGCTGTTTTGTAAACTCAGCTTTAACCTAAAAGTTATCTTGAGTGGTTTAGGGCAATTGATTTAGCAGATTAACTCTTAAATTAGAAATGTTTTGAGTCATGGGTTATGTCAATTTTTGTTTATTTTGGGTCATGAATTATGTTAAATACTGTTATTTAAGATAAGGGTTAGTACAATTCTTGCTTTTATTTATAAAACTGTGATTTTGGAAATGGACACAGAACAGTCTTGGAGAGGCTATTCTCACCATTTTCCAGAATCTCTGGCCTTTTGATAAAGTTTGGTGGAACAATCCTGATCTCTGCACATTGGCTGATGATGACAGGCCACCGGACCCTCTTTGTCCCATAACACTAGCCAGGAAAAAGATCAGACATGCCTCATCAGGCCCCTTCCCCCCCAGAGAGATGACCTCTGTCATTAGCAGGCCTAAGGCTATGGAAGTGGTTTGTTATGTCCTCATATACATAACAAACCACTTGAATCCGTCAGAGTTTGTCTCTAATTAGCAGATCCTTTATCTTAAGCATTCCTTTACACTGAGTAAAGAATCTTTAGACTCACCTATAGCTTGTAAGCTTCTACTTCCCAAAGCCCACCTTTTTGGACCAAACCAATGTATGTTTCCCAAATGCCGATTTATGGTCTCACCTATTAGTAGTAGATTCTGTAGGGTGGGTGTTCAAGATGGGCACTCACATTGTCTGATAACAATAATAGAGGGACTTTACATAACAAATGCAATCGGTGTAACCTTGTTTCTTTTACCCTCAATGAATCCCCAAAAACAAAAAATAAAAAATAAAAGAAAATAAAAAAGACCCAGACCACAACCAAATTTTTTTCGTTTGTTATTGAAAGAACAAAGGAATTTTTTTTTTTTTTTTTTGCAGTTTTTGGCCAGGGATGGGTTTGAACCCCCCACCTCAGGTATATGGGGCTGCTGGCCCTACTCCTTTGAGCCACAGGCACCGCCCGGAGCAAAGGAAATTTTGCCCCAAAATATGACTCCTTAGTAAAAAGAATATTTCTAATTAAAGGCCATTCATGATCAAGAAGCATTGAAGGAGGCCTTTCTTCTATCTACATAAAACCTGAGTTACCTGAACGAGAATCAAAAGTGGCTGCTGACTTCCTTATTACATGCTAATAGACCCAAGATCATTTGAAGCACAATACCTATCTCTCAGGCTAATCTACAGATCAATCTATTTCCACCCATCTGCACACACCTCCCATAGCAACCACTTGCTGTACCTATACGCTCCACATTCTCCCCCCTTTCTTGCAAAAGGCATCTACAAAGGTCTCTGACCATCACTGAGACTTTAGGTAATCATTCTGGGGTTCCCCCCATGAGCATGGTATTTGGAAATAAACCTTCATCTACTAATCTACCATAATTGTGAGTTGATCTTCCAGTGAACCAGATCAAGGGAGAAGGGAATGTTTCACTATGATCCCTCCATTATGATGAGGGATCTCGTTGTCATCTGTAACATATTTATCTTGTTCTTGCTCTGCAGACCTGCAAACCTCTGGCTCTTTAAGCTGATCTTCCTCCCCCCTCAATAAATGTCACTTTGTGCTTGCCTTACTTTGATGTGGTTATTCTTCAGCCAAGAGCACACCAAGAACCAAGAAGAAGATTGCCAAACCCGACACCTGTTCCATCTTAGTTACAACAGGAAACAGTAGGAATTCTATTTCCCCAGTAATAAAGTATAAACTAAAATCACAAAGCACCTTTCTGAAATCTTTTCTGGTATGATATTTTGTTGCAGAAGCTTCTTTGACACTAATACCCTAGGTTTGCCCTGACATAGGACAGTCACGGCCTGTGCCAGTCACAGCCAGTCCCCTACACCATGTCTCTCCTTGGATTCAAAAGTGTAGCTGTTTGTTCTCCATCACACATATGAATAAACATGCAGCATTTTACCTAGAGGTGACAAGAGGTAAAAGTGCTTACCTGTTATCCTCTTTCCTCCAAGGAGTCGCTCACTTCTTAGGAAGGAAAATTCCACAGACAAATGAAAGGAATGTTTCAACTTTGGTTGATTTATTTGGCCAGCTACTAAGGCACTCTTTTTAAATGATGCTTGTCATTTACCTGTACTGGTTTTGGCTTTTGGTATTCAAAACACTCCAAATGCCTGCTTTGGTATGCTTCTCCATGAGTTGTTAAAGGTGTTTGGGGGATTTCACTAAGCCTAGTGATTTAAAATTCTAAAGGTCAGGAAGTATATCACTGTGTACTTAAACAATGACCCTGCATGATACAAAAATGAAATATTGATTATGCAAATTGACAAATGCATATTCTCTATGATGCTCTTGCAGAGTATTGAATTGAATTCCTATCTGAATAGTTCCAGCCTGTCCACTCACGAACAATTTGATGTCATGTAAATTATTAATTTCTATTAGCCTTTGTATTAAATAAGAGATGCAGGTTATAGATTGTTGATGATCATTCAAAATCTCAGATTCAATGAAATGCTTATCACCCTAATAAACCTTCAAATTACACCTCTTTGGTGTTCTCTGGAATAAGAATTTGTGTGTAAAAAGAAGCCTCCAAGAGGCTGCCTCCCTGAGCTCCAATATGCTGTTCCATACATTGGAAACTTTATTTGAAAAATGGCCATTTGCACAGGACATTCACTCCCTGAGCGCAAGTCCATCTGGGACACCAAATTACTGATCAGTCCTTGCTTAATGAGCTTAGGGTCAGAACATATGACATTCTGTTTCAGAAAACCTGCTTCCTTCAAGCCAAGATAGCTTCTTAGATTTCTGTCATTATAGAAATGTAGCAAATTAGACACTCAATATTAATCATGAAAAAATAACAGCCTTCTCTCTTCTGCATAAGGCTGGGAAATTCCTTTGTCAATGAAAATGAAGCCATACTCAGTAAAATAATTTAAGGAGGTTTATTCTGAGCCAAGTTTGAGGACCATGACCCAGGGCCACACCCAAGAAGCCCTAAGCATGTGGACTCGAGGTGCTGGGGTTACAGTTCGGTTTGTACATTTTAGGGAGACGGAGATTATAGCTGAGATCCTATGTCAATACTTGGAAAACATACCCTGGTTTGGCCCAAAAAGGTGGGACTTGTGGAAGTGGGAGCTTACAGGTTGTAGGTGGGTTTAAAGATTCTTTAGCTGCCAATTGGTTGAAAGAGTTAGGCTCTGTCTAAAGACCAGGAGTCAGTAAAAAGGAATGCTTAAAATAAAGGATTCGCTAATTAGAGACAAAGTGGTTTGTTACGTATATTGAGGATCTGCAGGTAGGTCTTTCATAGCCTTAGGCCTGTTAATGAGTCACAAAGGAGGTCTCTAAGTAGGGGAAGGGTCATGACGAGGCATGAGAGCTCTTTTCTCACAGCCAGCAGTGTTAGGGACCCTCTTGGCTGAGAGGGGGTCCAGTCAGTCAGTTGCTGAGGGGGGAGCCTGAAGATTTTATTTTAGTTTACAACTTCAACTCTCATTTTGAACTCTGGGAAAGGAAAAATCATTTTCTTTCTAACCTTCATAGCGTTTAGTTGAGATGGATTTCTGTAACAAAAGACAGATTAACAAGAGAAAAGGAAACAGAACTTTAATAACATGAATACTTCACATATGCCAGTAGATACCTAGAGACATCAGTTACTCTCCATCAGGTAGCTTGGAATTAGGACTTAAATACCATCAAAAGAAAGGTATTGTGGAGGTCAGTAAATAACAGTGAGGTTTGGTGATCAGACTTAAGTCAGGGCCTTCTTTAGTGACTTAGTTATTCTTCTCTTCCTGGTACAGAGCACGAGACATACTTAAGCAAAGTGAAGAAATAACAAGGTTCATAAATTTGGAAAGGAGAGCTTTATTTCTCATAAAGAGTTGCAGCCTGTGGTGGTCGTTCTAAAGGGCTGGAAACAGAGCCCAGGCCAGAAGCCAGGAACACAGCTTAGAGGCAGGGACAATGGGAACAAGAATTACACTGAGTGGGATGGCCAAATATACATATTTAACAAGCTATAGGAGGAGTCATGAATATTCATGAAGGAGAAACATGAGCATGCATAATTGAGCTCTATGCCCCTTTTTGGAGACCATGTTCAGAATGGCAGCCCTCGCCTGTCAAAAGGTAAAGCAAGGACACGAAAGCCCTCTCTGCACATGCTCCAAAGACTGACTAAAACCACTCTGTGGCTGGTACTTTCTTATCAGGACAGAATGCAGGTCTGGATCAAGAGATTGGTTTCCGGTTGGGCACCACAGCTCACGCCTGTAATCTTAGCACTCCGAGAGGCTGAGGCAAGTGGACTGCTTGAACTCAGTCAGGAGTTGAGCCCAAGTTAGTTTGAGGTGGCTGTGAGCTATGACGCCACAGCCAGAGCAATACATTAAGATTATGTCTAAGAGAGAGAGAGAGAGAGAGAGAGAGAGGGACTGGTTTCTATTTAGCCCTTAGGAAAAAAGCCTGATGACCATCAGCAAGGAACTGGGTATAATGAGGATCTCTCATCCCGTCATGGCTGGGAATTCAGTTTTAAGGTTCCTCTGGGGTCCCCCAAGCCAAGAAAGGGAGTCTGTTCAGCCAGTAGAACTCTTAAGATTGCATTTTAGCGCATACTATAAATGAAGATTTTCTTTAAAGATATAAATTTCCTTGCAAAAGGGTAACTTCTGTGTTTTCAGAGCTTCTCTTGTGTCTGTGGTTTCTCAAAATAATCAACTCAAAGTAATCTTTATGCCAATGAGGCATATTTGGGGGTGGCAGATTTGGGTCTCCTACAGTAGTAATATTTTAGAGTAGCATTTTCTCATCTCATTTACTGCTCTATGCAGCCCATGGCCCTACAGCTACAACATTACCTCACTCTATTATAAATGATTAGATAATAACTTCTCCTTTACCATTTGTTTTCTCTTCTTTGTAACAGCCATGTGTGGTGTCTGGGCCACATCTCTTGGTCCCCTGGATTTCAGCCCACCTGTAAAAACCAACACCATGAAGGGACCAGCATCCCACCTCAGGCTGTGCTGTGGCATCCTCTCTAAGTCACTCAAAGCATCTCAGACTACCTCACTCCTAAATGGGCACAGCTTGAAGCACATGGTGCAAAATGCCTCCCAGTCAATGGGAGGTAAGAATTAGTGATGGGTGCTCCAGTCTCTCTCTCCTTCCTTGAAACATCTCTGTCGGGAATTCCACAAAGTTCCTTGGAAACTTGCCAATGGAATTGACCCCAATTGTCCCAGAGGTAGAAAGCTCAATAGCTCAGCACTTCTCGATTTAGTTTCTCACTGCCCCCCCCCACTTCTTCTGTTGCCCAGGATTAACTCCTTGATAAAATACCTGTGCCCACATGTTTGTCTCAGGCTCTGCTTTCAGGGAAATGCCAATAAAGACATTCTTCTTAAAGACACCTGGGAGACATCCCAGTCTCAAGAGCAACAGACTCTAAGTTGATATTCCCCTTAAGGGAAGTCTTTTATTAAGCCTTCCCCCAAATTTTGGAATTGCCCCTTCCAGGGTATATGCATTCATCCCTTATGCCACTTAGGTATTTCAGTCCTTTTCAGCAGCATGCCATTATCTGACTGCCTACATCATGGTATTATTTCTTTTTTTTTGAGACAGAGCCTCAAGTTGTCACCCTGGATAGCGTGCCGTGGCGTCACAGCTCACAGCAACCTCTAGTCCCTGGGCTCAAGCGAGTCTCCCTCCTCCGCCTCCCAAGTATCTGGGACTACAGGCATCCACCACAACGCCCGGCTATTTTTTGGTTGCAGCCGTCATTGTTGCTTGGCGGGCCCGGGCTGCATTCGAACCCATCACCTCGGGTGTACGTGGCCGGCACCTTAGCCCATTGAGCCACAGGCGCAGAGCCACATCATGGTATTATTTCAACAAAATGATTAGTTACTAAATTTCCAAAAGCCAAAACTAGAATAGAGGTCAATCTTCCCATGTGCCCTAGGAGAAATCTGTGTGCATGTTTTTAACATGATTGCCAAAATTCTGCACATTTTTTGTGTGTAGAAATTCTAATGATAAATATAACAAGAACATTAAAAAGCCTCTGCTAAGATTTCAAACCATTTCAATAGGATTTTTTTAAATGGAAAGATCAGTAATAGTTTCCAATCTTAACAAGAATTTAAATATTATAATGAGCAACTGTTTCACGGAAAATCAAAAAGAGATAAGATAGAACCTGGTGGAATTTTTACAACAACGTTTTTAAAATCATGAACTTTAGATCACAGCCAATTAAATAAAAACAGTTCTATTTTAATACAATTTTTAAAATATTTATTTAATTTTTTAAATTATTTAAGATGATGCCAACCAAATACTTCTTCCCCTGGCCTAAGATAGTCGGTTTGCTCATGAGAGAAAGAAAAATTCTTCCAATCTGCTGGAATTAATACAGTTCTCCTAAAATGGAGAATTTGACACATTATGATAATATTGTCTAAAAGAGTTACAATAATCGGCCTCTTTTAATGATTGTATCTGATTGAATCTTCTGGAGTTGCTAAATCATTTTTCTTTATTTTCATGGTCGGAAGACAAACTAGCTGACTTGGAGACAGGTGTTCAATTCATTGTGAATATGACTTAACCCCTCCCTTTACATTAATAAACTCTTAAGACTGGTATTGCTTAGGCATGATTTGGGGGGAAAATAGGCACATTGTCCTTGAAATTAAACTTGCTTTTAAAGCAAAGCCATACTTTTTGCAATTGAACATTTTGAAACTTTTGGGAATTTAGAATAACTATTTAAACATTAAAAGAGCAAATATATGTGCTCACTAAATTCAAAAACAAATTTATATTCGCAAAACCAAAATTCACGAATTCTTAAAGTAATTTTATCAATAACATACTGAATTGTCTAAATATTTTAGAACTTTGGCTTTTAACTTTAAAATCTAATGAGTTGTTGCTTTTCCCTTTTTAAATTTCTTGAAAAACTTCATCATAAATGCAACAAGTGAGGCACAGCAAAGTAGGCAGACACGGAGCAGAGAGGAGGGTAAGGGGGGCTGAATGCCCCAGATCCAAGTACCAGAAACTGAGAAGAGTGACAAGAACATCCACATAGGAAGGCCACCTAGTACGTGTGTTAGACCCTGGAGCAGTCGGAGGGCATCCTCACAAAAGGTCGGTCTGCCAAAGGCTTCAAAGGCCAAGCAGGGGGAGAGCCACCCACACAGGACAGAGGAGAGTGACAACGGAAGCTTGGTCACATATGAGGAAGAGGCAATGAAATACATAAATTCAATATAACTGGAACACTACGTTTCTCACTGCCAAAGAGGAAATCTACAAATATTGAAATGGGGGACAAAAAGAATAAAGTCAGTAGTGTTGGACTGAAACTGGAGGAATTGGAATGAATTTCTGGATGTCTGTAAATTCAGACATATAAGAAGTAAATATGCAAGTGTATATTTCCAAATTTTCAGATATTCCTTAGTTTTTGTCCTCTGAGACCGTGTAGAAGCAGTGATACCCCAACAGCAATGAACACTCTTAGCACCCATCTCTTGGCTTCTAAATACTATTAAATACGTGGCTACTAAATACTAAACAGGGCTCCTTAGCAAAATAACCAATTTCAGGATAGGACAGAAAATGTAGAAAATGAACCTAGAATACACTCTTGTGCCAGAAAGTCAGGAAATCCTCAAAGGATGATGGAGACATGTCCAAAGATTATACGTGCAAGGTCACTGTTATAGTAACAATTTAAGCATCGAATAAATAATGATAATAGTGGATTTTAGTCCATTAAATAAGTAGAGCTCAAATCTGTAAAGATAAGAAGAAATATATGAATAACTTCAAAGTCTGAAGACAAATGAGATGCTTGCAAAGCTTTAAAATACCTCACCATGAAATACATTGTAATTATTATTTCCTAAAGAGAAAGAGTAAATTTCACCGTGTAGACGTGGGGCAGACAGCACCTGAACCCACTTATCAAAGTGAACATCATCAGTAAGGGGACAAATCACACTCGTGTGCCACAGACAGCAGGCAATGGGAAGAAAGAAGCATTACTTCTTTCTGTGATACGACTGCCAGAGACCATGAATTTAATTATGAGATAAAACCAGCTAAATCTGAATTGAGAGTCCACAAAATAACTGACCCGTGTGCTTCAAAATTTATGAAATTCACAGACAATACGTGGACTTTTTCTAAGCCTGCAGATGCTTAAGAAACATGGTAACTAAATACAGCCCATGGTTCTAAACTGGATCCTTCTGCTATAAAGGACATAATTGGGACAACCGGAGAAACTTGATGCCTGTAACCAATCAATGTTAATTTCCTGGTTTTGGTGACTTATTTTGCTTATATGGTAGAACATCTTGGTTTATAACCTATTGAGGTACTCTGCGGGGTCAAGAAGCATCATGTTAGCTATGTGCTTTCAAAAGGATACAGGGGCGATTCTTTGTACTTTTCCCCCACCTTTCCTGTAACTTTAGGATTGTTTCAAAGAACATTTAATCTTAATAATCTGTAAATATTTGGTTAATAAAGGCATAACTCCATGAAATATTATTCCCGTAAAATAAAACAAATATGTGTAACCTGCAAGAGCTGCGTTTTATACTTTAACTGACATTCTTATTCTAAACCCAAGACAGGGTTTGGATTCAAACATATTGATTGATTTATCATATGATATAAATAACAAATAGAAAGAAGACTAATTGCACAAATTAAATCTGACTCAACTACAATCCATTCCCCAATCCACTCCAAAACAGAAGTCGGGGAAATCACTCAATAGACTATAGTTAGTTAACCTCCTTGTTTTGTCCTCCGTGGGCATTTTCATACAAATTTAGCTATAAAACAGGCACATCAAGCAAAAAGAAAAGAAAATGCAGCCACTTTTCTTTACACAATGAGATTTAAACATGTGTATGAATTTTTCAAAACATTTGATTCAATAATTAAACTTCCCTGGTAGCATTTGTCTCATTATACCAGTGACTGATAACTGGTAAAAATAAAGCCACAGATTGTCTTTAAACTGAGCTTGCCAAAACTGAGATGGATGTTCCAGAATGGTGTTTCCTCCCCCAAATAGTTCTGCTTATACTAATGTTATTTCAGCCCATATATGATTACAGTTCACCACTTTTTCAGTTGTTTTTTTTCTTAAACAATTACAATTAACTGGCAGGAGTCTTGTTTATAAGAGGCAATGTCACACAGTGAGGCAAGACTGGACAAGAACTGGAGCAGCCTCCAACACAATCTCACCGTGACTTTGGATAAACGCTGAACCTCAGTCTGTCTCAGTTTCCACTTACATAAAATTAGAGCAGAAAGCTAGATGATTTCTAATATTCCATTGATCTTGTCTAATGTCTTCTTCATTCGCATTCAAACTATTTCCTTAATTAAATTGCAATGACCAATTCTAATTTCCTTTCACTTTTTCACAGTGCCTAGTATAGTTTTATTTATTTATTTATTTTTGCTTATCATAGGGCCTCATAACTTGTCAACAAACTGTCAGTATCTTATCTCTTTGTGGAAACTTTCTATAATATAAAAATTATCCACTATAAGCAAACATGTTATTTCTGTGTTGTTTCAATTCTTGGTTCTAATTTTGCACCTGCTAAAAATGCATTTGTTAGTGGGCGTGATAAAAGCCTGCTAAATTTCAACCATCTCTGTGTTTGTCTTTTGATATGTATATCTGAGGACCAACCCCAGTAATATGAATCATGTTAAAAATTCAAGCTATTTATAGGAACTCATGAATCATTAATCACATAAATGTATATACTGTAGAAATGCTAACAGAATTTATAAAATATTTAAAATATAGAATTTCTTTTTCTTTCTATTTTTTTAGTAGAGATAGGGTCTCACTCTTGCTCAGAATTTCTTTTTTTTTTTCTTTCCTATTTTTTTTAAGCAGAGATGGGGTCTCATTCTTTTTCGGGCTGGTCTAGAACTCTTGAGCTCAAGAAATCCACCCTCCTTGGCCTACCAGAGGGATGGGATTACAGGCATGAACAAAAGTGCCCAGACAAAAATGTAGAATTTCTATACAACTTACATTTGCAATTTCAAGATACTCCTGGATTATTTTGCCTATTAAAGCTTTTTTAGAACTTAACAATTTAAGATACAAGTATTAATTTAGAACAAATGAGTTTTGAATTGTTATAACTATTTAAATTTTTAATATTTCTTAATGTATATAACTTATGCCCATTATTTCATTAAGCGAATGATTTGGAGAATATATAGACTTTTAACAGTGGTGAAGTGGATAGAAGTTTGCTAAGTAAGATAATTTATCCTTTGCAAGGATAGAATATCAAAAATGAAGAGCTCTATGGTATATTGGATAAAATATTATTTTTCTTTTTAATTAAGTATTTACTCTTCTGTAAAGAGTACAATTGATACAAATGGATTTTCTAAAAATCCAACATTCCATAAATGCCAAAAGGCATTTTATGAGGATTAAGTTGACATGGGCACAAGCACACTGGTAAAATTTTAATGATAGTTTATTTAAACAGGGTGGGGAGAGGCATTGGCACACATCTGCAGTCCCAGGTACTTGCGAAGCTGAGGCAGGAGGAAGGCAGTTTGAGGCCAGCCTGGACAACATAGTAACACCCATCTCTAATATGAAATATAAATAAATAATTTACACAAAGAATTTGTTTACATGCTTGACATGCTAAATTAAAGCACAGAAGTGTGAGAGTCCTCAGATAGACTGGTTTTATAAAAGCAAAGACACTTAAGAAAATTTAAAGTACTTGGTTCTCAGTGTCCAAATTTCGTTGATGTACTTTTATTTTAAAAGATGTAATATTTTGACCTTGATACAGTGACACCCACCTGTGGGCTCAGCTACTCAGGAGGCAAAGACAGGAGAATTATTTGAGCCCAGGAGTTTGGGTCCAGTTTGGGCAACATAGACCCGGTATCTAAAAATACACAAATAGATAAAAAATTATATAATTCTTACAGTCACTAAGAATAAAACAATACTCTTTCATTAACATATAAAGGAATCATTATAAGAAGTTTTTAAATAATTGTGAAATTTATTTCTATCAATTCATCTCAGAATATGGCTAAAATATCCATTAAAAAGTAACCAGCCATGTTAGTACAACTGAACAAATTCCTGCTTCCTAGACGGTAACATTCTCATCATGTATCCAGATTTCTGACTACATATATGAATAATTTATTAAACTTACTAAAATCCTCAATGTGTGACAAATCAGAGGTAAAGAAGACAAGTTCATAATTACTAGCCTGTGCATTATTGAAATGCTGATGGGTTAGGGATTGACAAGAAGAAATAAATCCAGACACTAAACTCTCTAATGCCTGGCACGAGGTGGTCTAATCTCTCACATGTGGGAGCTCTTGTGTCCCAGAATCTTGAAGAATTTTACAACTTGGCTACTGATTCTCAACAAAGGACTCCCAGAGGTATAAGCAGCATTTTCATTTTTTCAGGAGAAAAAATTAAGATACAAAATAGGTATAAGTTAAATTATCATCACTGCAGGGTGGTGACATCCCCCCCCCACACTGGGGGTAAAGGGAGATTCATTTTTCCCTGTGACAATTCTGCAAGAGTTTAAGGCAATTAGAAAAGGTTTAGATATTTTTAAATACTTACAATCCCTAGGAAACCACACAAATGTAGATAGAGCCTGTAAGCCCCAGAAATGATTTGCAAAAAAATCATAGAAATAAGACCAGCAACCATACAATATAGCATACTTGGCTTGGGAGCCCATATAAGTTCAAGTCTGTAACTGCAGCAAAACCTCAGATCCCAGAACATAAGAGGTGCCCTCTAAATATTGGTTGAATCAATACATTAATGAACCTTAATCTCACATGTACAGTCTTTTTCTTTCTTTCTTTTTTTTTTTTGTTTTCTGAGGCAGAACCTCAAGCTGTCACCCTGGATAGAGTGCTGTGGCATTACAGATCACAGCAACCTCCAATTCCTGGACTTAAGCAAGTCCCTTGCCTCCGCCTCCCAAAGTAGCTGGGACTACAGGTGGCCGGCACAACACCCGGCCATTTTTTGGTTGCAGCCATCATTGTTGTTTGGTGGGTCCAGGCTGGATTCGAACCCACCAGCTCAGGTATACGTGGCTGGCACCTTAGCCTGTTGAGCCACAGGCGCCGAGCCTACAGTCTTTTTCTATTGAAAAATCTGAACAGAATTTCTTGTCCAGTGTCTGACTCAGCAGTTGGCATTCCCCTTTATGTCCCTCCCCAAGCTTTGTGCTTCTCCAGGTTTGCATAAACTGCTCTGGTCCTACCACCTACATAAGCACGGAACGTGTGCATTCCACCCTTTGATCATTTAGGGAAAACATGATTGCTTAATTTTCCTTGCCCTTTGGGGACCCAATAAAAAACAATTTGCAATCTTTTTCTTCTCCAAACCAACAGATTTTAGTTCACACTTAATAAAATGTGCTAAAGATTTTGTTTTTACGTGATTCATAATGCTAATGAATTCATCAATCTCATTATCACACATCTTTCTGTAAATGTCAAATAGAATGTAGCTGACAAGGTCATCACCATTAAACATAAGTTCATGGATATACACATTTGTTCTTGATGAGGGAGTCATCTATAGCCAACCTTAGACTTTATATGCTTCTGTTACTTAAATGTCAATAATCGTGCACACTTCATATTACTCTGTCACTATCTTTCAAAAGTATCCAATGTACTCAGCCCTACTATGAAACTAATTTCATCTGAAATCTATAACCCAATTATAGCATAAGAATATGGGGAAAAGGGTAAGGGAGGGGAGGGGAGTGGGAGAATGGGTGGAGGGAGGGTAATTGGTGGGTCCACACCTACAGTGCATCTTAGAAGGGTACAGGTGAAACTTACCAAATGCAGAATATAAATGTCTTAACACAATAACTAAGAAAATGCCATGAAGGCTATGTTAACCAGTTTGATGAAAATATTTCAAATTGTATATAAAACCAGCACGTTGTAGCCCATGATTGCATTAATGTACACAGCTATGATTTAATTTAAAAAAAAGAAGTTAACTGAAAAAAAAATCTCAAATATGGAACACATTTTACAAATAAGTGAAGCCACAGAGGTTGAGAGCTAGCTTGAACCCAGGTGTTCTGAGGTTGATTTGTACTTAATAAATGTTTGATCAGTTGAGGAATCAGAATTACTTATAGGTGGCAATTCTGTAGGAATTTTATTTACCTGTGTAATGGTGGGTGTTTTCCAAAATTTTTCAATCATGAGTATGAATTACTTTTAAAATCATAGAAAATCGGGCAGCTCCTGTGGCTCAGCGAGTAGGGCGCTGGCCCCATATACCGAAGGTGGCGGGTTCAAGCCCGGCCTCGGCCAAACTGCAAAAACAAAAAAATAGCCGGGCGCTGTGGCGGGCGCCTGTAGTCCCAGCTACTCGGGAGACTGAGGCAAGAGAATCCCTTGAGCCCAAGAGCTGGAGGTTGCTGTGAGCAGTGTGACGCCACGGCACTCTACCAAGGGTGATAAAGTGAGACTCTGTCTCTACACACACACACAAAAAAAAATCATAGAAAATCTATTAAATATTATTAAATAAATGCAAGTAAAAACCTAAAACATCTAAAAAAAAAGTCCACTCCGTGCACATTTTTGTACATTTAAATGCACATCCTTTACTACTATGTAAACAAGTGCCCTTTTTCTGAAAGTGCTTTATACGCTTTAACATTTTTCTATATTTATCGTCTTTTGGCACAAATGGGTGTTTTCACATCATCATAACTGAAGTTGCCTAGAGGCTGTGGCTGAGTCAGGGATTCTTAGGCACAGTGGTTTACTGAAGGATGGCTTCCTGTCTGACTGCAACTTGTAAATTAGTGGGAGAAGCAGAAGAGGGCAGGGGACGAAGTGAAGCCAAGATGTAAAATTCAGATTCAGCTGAAATCTAGCCGCAGTCTAATTCCTTTAGGAACAAGAGTGCTACCACAAAAATTATCCCACTTTAGGGCAAAGGGGCAAGACTCTCACACCAATCAGCTATTTGGTTGTGTGTTACCCAGGCAACTTCCAGTGAGGTGGCTATGGAGGACAATTCTCTAAAAGCTGCCAGCTTTTTATTTTATTATTTTATTTTATTGTTAATTAAATCATAACTGTAAACATTTACCAGGTACAATATATATAATGATTTGATAACTGATTAACATAACCATTACATCACTTATTTTTGGTGGTAAGGCATTTAGAATTTACTCTTAGTTATTTTGAAATATACCTTTGCATTGTACACAGTAGGTAAGCTTCCACCAAATGCCCTCTCCTCCCCCATTCATCACCTTCCCCCTTCCCCTCCTCTTTCCCTCTTGTTAGACTATATTTGTGTTTTATCATTCCTGTGAGAGTGTTAAGTGTATATTTGTTTCATCCCACAATTCCATTACTAAGT
Organism: Arctocebus calabarensis; assembly: GCA_963573935.1. Taxonomy (NCBI): domain Eukaryota; kingdom Metazoa; phylum Chordata; class Mammalia; order Primates; family Lorisidae; genus Arctocebus; species Arctocebus calabarensis. The sequence continues at coordinate 11,939 of CAUYON010005653.1, read as the reverse complement.
ATCTGCCCAGAAGAATAAAAGTCATTTTATAACAAAGACATTCGCACCAGAATGCTTATAGCTGCCAGCTTTTAACAGCTAACACCCAGAGCTGCAAGGAGGTAGATGCTTAGACCTGCTGGCAGGGGCCTATTCTGGCCTTCGACTTTACCAAAGGGAAGACAACCTCCCATGGATTGATGGTCTAGTATTATTATCTTAGTAATAAATGTATTCATCGGGTTTTCAAACACTAAAACTGTAATAAGTTAGTTATCCACCACTAAACAAGTAAAGAATTATGACAAAGATGAAAACGGAATACAGTCCACCCTGGACAGGACTGGTTTAAATTGCACAGGCTCACTTGAACATGGATTTTTTTTTCTTTCAATAAAAGTTACACGGAGTATACTGTCTCTCCTTTGACCTTCTCCGCCTCTTCAGCCTCTGCTACTCCTGAGACAGAAAGACTGACATTCGCCCACTCAATGTGAAGACAATGATGGTGGCGGCTTTTATAATGATCTACTTCCACTTAATGAATAGTAAACATATTTCTCTTATTTATGATTTTATTAATAGCATAATAAATCTGGCCAATTTTCTCTGGCCAATTTATTTTAAGACTATAGCATATAATACGTTTCATATTATATGCTATAGTCTTAAATGCATATTAAAAGCATAATACGATTCATATGCTAACATGAATCACATAAAAATATAATCCTTAGCACATTTTATTAAGTGTGAACTAAAATCTGTTGGTTTGGGGAAGAAAAAGACTGCAAATTGTTTTTTATTGGGTCCCCCAGGGCAAGGAAAATATATTATATACTATAATATAACATATAAAATACGTGTTAATCAACTGTTGTGTTATTCATGAGGCATCTCATCAAAGATAGGCTATTAGTAGTTAAACTTTTGGGGAGTCAAGAGCTGTATGAGAATTTTCAACTGCAGGGACTGGGCACCCCTAACTCCTGTGCTGTTCCAGCCTCAAAATGTATTTGTCAGCACTTAACTACACACTTCAATTCCAAACACAGTCTTATCCTATGAATTCAATTCTGGAAATTGCATTCCATCAATGATAGCCACTGTCCAAAATTTATTAGCTATTGTAACTCTCCAATTTTTACCTCACAAATGGTAGCAATTTAGGCAAATTCTGTACCACTGAAATCAACAGGAGATTACTAGCAAGGATTGAAGTTTCACTCTCACCAGGGTAAGGTGTTCCTTCGCTAAAGGCCATGGGCCAGCTTAAGTAATCGCCCTTCTTGGGAGCATTGTAATGAAGAATGCACTACTGTATTATCTCAGAGCAACATGGGAGACTTCGGGGGTTTTAGGGGAGAGGGTTTTTTTGTTTTGTTCTGTTTTGTTTTTGAGACAGACTCTCACCTCGTCACCCTGGGTAGAGTTCTGTGGCATCATAGCTCATAGCAACCTCAAACTCTTGGGCTCCTGATGTCCTCTTGTGTCAGCCTCCCTGAGGTGCCCACCACTTGATCACAGGCACCCCCCACTTGACTACAGGCACCCACCACAACACCCAACTATTTTTAGAGACAGATTCTCTCTCTTGCTCAGGCTAGTCTCGAACTCCTGAGCTCAAGCAATCCACCCTCCTCGGCCTCCCAGAGTACTGAGATTACAGGAAGGAGCCACCCAGCCTTCCATGGGTATAATTATTAAAGGATCAAGTGGGTTCCAGTCTCTGCAAGGATCTAACCTTGCAGGTGGATCACGTGACTGGAAGAATCATAACCAACCCTTTCCTTCCTGTGCTTATGTACATTTGTGACCTAGCACAGCATTTGGGAACAGTTATGCACAAACCAACCTCATAGTCTTCCTGTTGCTTAGTCAACTTGGGGTCATGAATGGGAGCACAGAGTCTGGAGGCTGGAGTATGCTCACCTTAAAAGGTTGCTGTGGAATCTGGAGTATCATGCTCCTCTGTTTACTTGTATATGGCAACTGTGAGCCAGAGACAGTCAATGTAGATCAAAGCTAAGGATGTACAGCTTTCCCAAAGGAGCTTGTGGCTACTGCTGGCACACATCTCAGAATAAAATGTGATGTAGCCCCTTGTGAAACATCAATCTTAAAGACCTGGAAATAGCCAAGTTTTATAAGAGTATGTAGCAACCACACTATCTCTGAAGAAATGGGTACTGCTGGCTAGCTACATAGGTTCAGAACATTATGAACAGTCTGCAATCTTCAGAAACACCCCAAGTGCTCCAAAACAAGTATTGTGAGAGAATTTAGGGTCAGATAGAAGGTGTGGCCTTTTCATGAGTCATGGAGGGTGGAGTTAAGGAAGGATATGGGCAGACTTGAGCTTGACATCTGGGGATTTTCTTCTCTCGGCTATGGTAGGAGTGTGGCTGTGGTGTAAATGTGGCTGAGGCATCAATGGGTCACCAGTTTCCAACCAGTTTAAAATTCCTCTGTTTCTTTTTTTAGAGTTATTTACTTTAACCTGAAATCTAATCTATGACACCTCCTTTATATAGTTTTACTTGCATAAGCTTTGGCTGTATTTGGGACAATATTAGGAAGTCCTTTAGGGCTTAATTTTTTTTTTTTTAGCAATTCATTTGTCAATTTAGAAAGGAGATATTCATGGCACTTAATTCCCACACAACATTTGATGACACATGAGACACAGAGAGGTTAATGACTTGCCTGGTGTCACACAGCTATCTAGTGGGCAGTTATAAATCATTGTATAATCTTTCTTCATTCCTTAGTTCCAACTGGCAGGCTGGATACTAAGTAATTATATTTACCCTTTAAAGATTCTTCATATCAGAAGCCTTTGTGATGCTGCAACACATATAGGCTGTATCTTTATTTATACCTCTCTCTACCTGGAAAGCCTCCCTGCACTGTCCCCCCCCACACACGTCCACTTTCTACTCATTTCTATGTTTTGGGTAGCTTTGGCCACATCCCCAAGATGAGTTTGGAACATCTCATCATCAATACAACCACCAACTTGTATCCTAATATAACAAAATTGTTATAATACAATAAACAGATGACCTACATTTTATGCTTAGATGTATGCCAGCACTGGCCATGAGTTCCTTTCTTCCTTTTGAAAGCTAAACATTGTTATCTTTGATCTGCATTTACTGCCGCTGGCTTCTGGCAGCTGTATGCAAGCAAACAGGAACAACATGACACTCCCCAAGTACCACAGCAACCATTTAATTAGGGCATACCACATATTTCCATAAGGTAGCCTGCAATCTTTTCTGCTGCAAATAAAAGTAGTCACCCTACTATCTGACTCCATCCAGACTTTGAGAGACTGGAACACCCTGTGCCCATCAGGATAGCACCTGCTGTGGGGTTGATGCCCAGGGATTGTCACCTGAGTGACTGTTCTCACAGGAAATTGTTTTAGGCAGATGAGGGTAAATTGACTAACTTTTGACCTTCCCAGTGATAGGAGAATCAAAAGAAGACTGGAACCCGACAGTTTTATTCCTAGGCAGGTCTTCAAGACAACTTTTGTTAAATGTGCACACAAAAACTTGTGCATAAATGTTTGTAGCAGCACTATTCATACTGCCCCCAAGGTGCAAACAACCCAAATGTCCATTTATGATGAATAGATAAATAAAACATGGCACACCAGCCAATGAAAAGGCATTTGATCATCAAAAGGAATGAATAATGATGCATGCTACAGCATGGATGAACTGGAGAACTTTACACTAAGTAAAGGAAGCCAGTCACAAAGCCAGTCACACATGATGCACAACTCTGTTCATGTCAAATCTCTAGTGCAGCCAAATCTATAAAGATATAAAAGCAAATTAGTGGTGGCTTGGGGAGGGGGGTGGGAGAGATGGGAAGATTTCTTTTAGAGGTGAGGAAATGTTCTAAAATCGGCGATGTGGATGATTGCCCAGATCTGTGAATATACTAAAGACCATAGAATTATAAACTTTAAAAGACTAAATTGTGTGGTATGTGAATTATCTCAATGAAGCTGTTAGAGAGAGAGACAGAAAGAGAAAGATGGAGTGAGAGGAGAGAGAGAAAGTGAGGAGGGAGAGGGAGAAAAAGAGAGCAGGAAGGCTGAAATATGTCAAACGCACAGTCACCCATCAGAGTCCTCCCAGGACCCAAATGAGAATCACGTCCGGCATTTGCTGAAGATGTTCCAGGCAGAGCCCTCATTTCTCCCTCGCCTGTTCCTAAGACCGCGGCCGGAGTTCACTTCAGATTCAGACTGTCTCAGCTGATTATCTTATTGTGATCTCTTCTTTTCTGTTGTGTATAATAACCAGCTGAACAAAATGAAAACAATCCCTGTCCAAGCTGAGTCTGTAGTTTCCATACCAAACTAGCATTTATCAAATGTCTGTTATATGCCGAGCACTTTGCAGATGTCACCTCTGAGACCCATGACAGCCCCAGGGAATCTGTTGCATTATCCTCATTTCACAGAGGAAGATGGAGAAAAGGCTGAGCTCATCGATGTGGTTTTGCCATGTGGGAACTGGAAAGACTCAGATTTAACATGTGTCTGATTCACAGAATCTGTCCTCTATTCACAAATTCTGTCCCTAAGGTCTAGCATAGTAGACAGAAATGCCGAAAACTAGCACTAGAGAGAGAATAAAGAGAGTGTGGAATGTCTTATAAAGAAATGTCTTATAAAGAACTCTTATTGAGCATTCCACCCAGAATTGGGACGTGAGCATCCTGTTTCAAAATCCCACCTTAATGGCTTGTACAATGACAAAGAGCTCTCTTGGGTCTGGAGATACTGAAAGTGTTTGATGATGAAGATTTTGAATCTTGTTTCAGCTGAGCAAGCAACAGCTCACTCCCAGGTCCGTTGCTTCTGAAAAAGATCTACCCTTTGGTTCCTTAGTTCTAGTCATCAGTCCTGTCCTATTGTACCAACACTCTGTGTCATCTGTGAACACAAAAGCGTATCTGCTTTGAAGTGTTAAGACATCAGATTGCTTATTTCCCACTACATGCGCATTTGCTCATGGTCAACAGAGGCATCCGTGCAAGTTTATTCCACAGTCTACTTCCTGTTACTCTTTCCTCAGTGGCCCTCTCTTTGTCACACCCTTTCCTTCATCTTCCTTGGTGCCCTTTTATCTAAACAATGTCTTCCACTGCCCCCCCTCAGCAATTTAATTTCAAGTCCATTTGATATTACATTGGCCAATCTCTTGTCATGTGATCTTCCACAGAATGCAAGCTCCTTCTTGATTACAATATTCTGGACTCCTAACTTTAGGCCCAGTACATCAAATCCAGTTTTGCTGCCACTTATAGTCTAATAAGTGGTTGTTCAAGTTCCTACTTCCTCTCTCCTCTAAAATCAGTAACTTCAACTCTCAGAGCATACGATGAGATCACCTGCACTCAAATGAGAAGACGAATGCAGATGAGATTATTAAAAGCCTGGCATGAGAACACAGAGAAAAAAAGAGACAGGGACCTCTGGAAGCTGACGCCGGCACAGAGTGGCCAGGAAATGTGTGCCAGACCAACCTCTATTAGATAAATGTAGCTGATGTGGCATTTCAGGGCTTCAGCAGAGCATATGACTAAGACTTGTGGAATTTTTCTGAATAAGCTATTTTGGATTCAATAAGAACATAATTGGCTATAATCATACCTGGCTGATTTGAGATCGAATATGTTGTAGTATGTTCATGTTCTGAATGGAATGCTCCCTAGAAATCATCCACCACGGGCAACCTCCTCACCACATCGCCATCACCTGCCTGTACCATCCGCCAGTGACAGGGCTCCTGAGTTCTTGAAATGCATCTGCTGTGAAATGAGATGTGCTTCAGGTATAAAGTGCACCCCAAACCCCGAAGACTAAGCATGAAAAAAGAAAGGATGTCAACTACCTCTGCAATTTTCACATGGATTACATGTTGAAATCATATTTCACATATCTTGGATAACAAAATATATTATTAAGTTATATTTACTTATTTCTGTTCTCTTTTGATGAGGTTATTTAAAAGTTTGAAATTATCTGTGTGATTCACATTTCTGTTGCCTGGGCTGATTTAGAACAGCTTGATGAAGCTCAATGTTCCCTTTGCCCAGTCAGCATTTCAAACTCGGAGATGAATAGGCCTCTCACCTTAGTGTGTCCAAACTAAGCTCTTGGTCCTTCCCATTAAGACCTGCTACTCCCACAGTCCTTCCCATCGGGATGAATGCTAACTCCATTCTTCCAGTTACTGTGGCCAAAAGCCTTGGGTCATCCATGACCCTTTCTTTCTCTCACATCACACTCCTAATTCATCAGGAAATACTTTTGGGTCTACCTTCAAAGTATATTCCAAGCCCTCCCTCTTCTCACCATCTCCCACCCTCTTATACGTTTCTGCAACAGCCTCCTCCTGGTTTCCCTACATATGTCCGTGCCTTCCTGCAGACAGCTTTATTATGTAAGCTAGGGTGATTTCTTTAAATTACAAACCAAATCATGACCTTAGTCTGTTCGGAATCCCCCTCCCCCATGGCTCCCATTCTGCTCAAAATACTTGAAATGGCTTTCAAGGTACTCTACTCTCTGGCCCTTTTCACCTCTGTATTAGTTTGCTAGGGCTATTAACATGAAGTACCACAGACTGGGTAGCTTAAAACATCAAAATATATTATTTTCCCACTATTCAGGAAGCAAGATTTCTGAGATTCGGGCGTCAGTAGGTTTGTTTCTTTAGGGTCCTCTCTGTGTCCTAGATGGCCATCTTCTCCCTGGGTCTTTGTGTGGGCTTCATTCTGTGCCTGTGTCCTAATTTCCTCTTCTCTTGTGGACATCAGTATGCATTAAGCTCCACCCTCATGACCTTATTTTAACTTCATTACCTCTTGAAAGACCTGATCCCAGACCCAGTCACGTTCTCAGGTACTGGGGGTGAGGATATCCACATATGAATTGGAAGAGAGACGTAATTCAGCCCATAACAGCCTCCCTAACCTCGCCTTTTTCCGCTACCCACCTGATTCCCTCCACTGGAGCCTCTAGGGCATCGCTGTTCTTTATACATGCCCTGACTTTAGTCCTACTGCAAGAGCTATCGTTTATGCCCAAATATTTTCCCCCAAACAGTTGCAAGTCTTCGTCTCTCATTTCTTTTGCTTATTTGCTCAAAAGTCATCTCAACAGTGAGGATGTTCCTGATCACTGTAAGCATAACAGCAAGCCTCCAACCCCCTAACCTTACACAAAGTCTCAGTCAACTTCCTAAGTTCTTATTGAAATATTTGCTGAATGAGACCAAGCACAGTAGCTCATGCTTGTGATGCTAGCACTCTCAGAGGTCGAGGCAGGTGGCACGAACTCAGGTGTTCAAGACCAGCCTCAGCAAGAGTGAGACACTCATCTCTTAAAAATATAGCCAGGCATGTTGCCAGGTGCCTGGAGTCCTAGCTAGTTGGGACGTTGAGGCAAGAGGATCACTTAAGCCCAAGAGTTGGAGGTTGCTGTGAGCTATTATACCATAGCACTCTACCAAGGATGACAAAGTGAGACTCTGTCTCAAAAAAAAAAAAATTGTTGAATGAGTGGAAAAACAGAATATAGTCATTTGCAGGTGGGAATACATCCCAAATTCAGCACCATGAGGGGGCCAGCAACTATATAAGGATAATTCTAAGGTAAATTTTTGTTCAATGTAACAGCACAAAATTTTAGTGAAATGTTTTGCTTCCTCAGTCTGGCTCTCAATAATAGAAAACAAGAAGGCAAAATCCATTTGATTGTCTAAAGAATTTTGCAGGAGAGATGTCCGCCTTTGTGGGAGGGCCAAACAAGTGATTTCCGAGTGGGTTTCCAACTCTAAGATTCTCCAAAGACACCTCGACTTCATGTAAGAAAAAAGCGTCCCCACTTCATACACAGTATGGCTGGTCGTACTGCCTCACTGTTTCCACTGTTCCTGTGACTCAGGATTGGTGAGATTGCCACGTACGGGAAGCACCACAAGATGAAATGAGATTGGGAAGTCAGGGAACTAGGGCCAAGCTTGGCCAATAAATATTTCTCTGACTGTTTATAAGTGACTCCCCTCCTCTGGGTCTCCGGTAAGTCCTCATCAAATTAAAGCCTTGGCCTCAATGACCACTCTATCCCCTTTAGCGCTACACATTGTAATTCTAGGTTATTTTTGATTCACGGGAACTGGAAAAGAGTCAGTAGTTGAAGAATAGGTTCCGACAGTGCGTGTATGGGGTGGGAAAGGAGGTGCCTTGGTGTGTTCACATTGAAGGGGAGTCCTGTTGAATCACATGCTTCCTCATCAGAGGAGTGTGGAAATGAGAGGAAAAAGTCCTCTGGGCCAGTTGTCCAACATGGACTTTTCCTTTTTTTTTTTTTTTTTATAATTTTATTGAATCATAATTGTGTACCTTGGTGCAATCATAGGGCACAATGTGCTTAAGCATGTGAAAGGTTACTGAGCTCTGAGCTCAAATAGTCAGGATGAAGCTGCTACTATTCAGAGATATATTACGGCAACTGCCTCTCACTCTCAGGGGACCAGTACAATTCTCAGTATGGGCTGTGCTTTGGTTCATGGAGACTTAGTCTTACACTAAATGATTATCACTGATGACAAATTCCGAAAACAAGCAGGTCTACGAGTGAACACACATCACCATGCTTGACTGGGCTTCTTTGTTTTAATAATACTATATCTTTCAGGGATGTTTCCCAGATATTGAATTACTGAGACTAATATTAGACAGCACTGAAGACGTTTGTTACTTTAGCGTGGTTTCTAATATTGTTCTCTGCCTTTTCTTAGGCTTTTGGGGTTGTTTAGAGATTTTGGTGGAAAAGAACCAAACTTGGTAGAATCTGTTTAAAAACAAAAATTCCCAATAGTTCCCAAGTAGTTGAGGCAGAAATGGCACAACTGACTTTAAGCAAATTTATGACTTGTTTTCTTTTATATAGGTCAAAAATTAGTATAAATTTGATATTTTCCAGGATTTAAGCCAGGGAAAATCCTGAAGTTTTAAGATTTTCTGAAAGGCAAGATTTGAGTTTTCACTATTTTTCCTGTGTATTTCCATCTCATTTTACTCTTCCTCGGAGAAAAGAAATAGGACTGTTAGTGAATATCTCTTACCAAGCTCACAAACTCACCAGAGCAAGGTGGTTATTTGGATACCCTGGCTCTGTGAGATTTCAATAACAAATGTGTTTTCACTGATACTAGGGAAACAGATATGACAGCATTCCTTTTTAGATTTGGCTCTTGAAAACTTTTCCTTATTTTTCTTTTTGATATAATAGTTAGGGCTGGCAGGGCTGCCTGACATCATTACTGGTAAATGAATTTTTCAACAAGAACTAACAGAGAAAAATTGTGGAAATTTCGATTTATTTTTTAACCCAGAGAGTGCTCTGTCTCCTTACGCCCTTGGTCTCCATGTATACTTTATGAGACATTTCAGCAAAGGCCATCTCTCAAAATTAATCCAATAGTTGCCTCCTTCTGTTCTCCTCCCTGGCACGCCTCACCCACCTTCACAGCGAACCTGGCCACTTCTTGAGTGCTTGATAATTGAAGGCAATACAGTGAACTCAAATGTCATCCTGAGGCTTATCTTAGCAAACCTAGTGATACTTCTTTTCACATATGAAAATTTAAAGAGAAGTAGTCTCAAATGTGAATTGAATTCTGTCTCACTTCTCCCCACAACTGGGAAGAAGCTGGTTGTACACTTGTACATTTGTATAATAAATATTCAAAGACTTTAATCCACTACCTCCCATACCACACACATTTTAATTCTTACTTTAAACTTTCAGAATGCTTTTTAACCGCATCTTATGCCCTACTTGAAAATGTCTGTCAGCTCAATATTTCTAGTTTTTTCCCTCTATTAATTTATTTTCAAGGTCATTAGTGGAAACATCTTTCAGTGGAAAAAACCAATTGCTTCGATAAAAATGTACACTCTAAACCTTCGGTTTTACAAGGGCCTTAAAAAAAAAAAAAAAGAATCCAAGAGTCCAGTTAGAAAGCTTTCCAAGCAGAGTTCCCTAAAGCTTGCTTTGTGTAACACTAGTCTTAGAAGTTGATGTAATAAATAAAAACAGAAAAAAGGGAGAGGGTGGGATACCCAGATACTAGAGCTACCCTCTTTAAAATTCAAAATGCATGTTAGCACCTTCAGGAATTGTAGGCATTCAAAAGTAAAGATATTTGTTAAATTTTATTTAACCCCTTATTTCTCAAGCATTTTTGATTACAGAACTCTTTTTAGGCCTACGTGCAGCACCTAGTGACATATTGTCCAGTTAGGGTTCCACAGCACACAGTTTGGAAATTGTGTTAAAAAATGGTAACTTTATCACTGAAAAATCATTATTCTAAAGAACCTACATTTTGGAAAATAACCTTGAAATGGAAAGGTAACTCAATTCTTTCTGACATGGGGATTTAGGGAGTGTGATTGCTAATTTTATGGATCATGTTGACTAAGGTAAGGGTTGTTCAGTTTGCTGGTAAAACATTTTCTTTTGTGGGGGGCAGACAGGGTCTCACTTTGTAGCCCTCAGTAGAGTGTTGAGGAGTCATATCTCACAGCAATCTCAAATTCTTGGGCTCAAGTGATTCTCTTGTCTCAGCCTCCCGTATAGCCAGGACTATAGATACCTGCCACAAAACCCAGCTATTTATTTTTTTTTGAGACAGAGTCTCACAGTGTCACCCTTGGTAGAGTACCATGGCATCACAGCTCACAGCAACCTCCAACTCTTGGGCTTAAGCAATTCTCCTGCCTCAGCCTCCCAAGTAGCTGGGACCACAGGCGTCCACCACAATGCCCAGCCATTTTCTTTTGTTGCAGTTGTCATTGTTGTCTAGCTGACTGGGGCTGAGTTCAAACCCACCAATACGTGGCTGGCACCATAACCACTGTGCTATGGGTACCAAGCCTATTTTTTTTTTAAGGGATGCTCTGGTCTCAGACTGGTCTTAAACCTCTAAACTAAGGCAATCCACCCGCCTCAGTCTCCCAGACTGCTAGAATTACAGGCATGTGCCACCATGCTCGCTAGGCCCCAAAACATTATTTCTGAGTCTGTGGCAATGTTTCTGGAGATTAGCATTTGAATCAGTAGACTGAGTAAGGCCCCGCCTTTATTAATGAGGGCAAATGTCATGCAAACCATGAAGACTGGACATTGAACAAACAGGCGAAGGAGGAGCTCCACAGACTTCAGAGCTCCAGGTTCTTCTTAAGTCTTCAATACCAGCAGCTGCCTGGGTCTCAAGCCTTAGCCTCTGACTCAGAATTATTCTGCTTTCCTGGTTTTCTAGCTTGAAAATGGCAAGTCTTGAAATTTCTTGGCCATTATAATCTTGTGAGTCAATTCTAGAAGATGTGCACTCATGTTATCTGTATATATCCTCTTGGTTTTGTTTTTCTACTTTTTAACTACATATGGGTAGTTATAGCTCATCTTCCAAATGCTACCTCAATCTCCAAGCGACTACTGAGTTCTTATAAGTAGACACAAAACACATCTGTTTATTTGTAATATCATGTTGTTAACTTCATCTATTCTAAACAATCTTCAGCACATCTGTTGGGGATAAATCATCAATTATAATGGACTATGCCCACGGTTACATCTCCAACCAACATCTGTCACTTTCCTTTATTCATCAAACCGTATTCATCAAATTCAAGTTACTTCTTGTCATATGTACTTCTGATCCCTGCATAGAAATTAAAAAGTTAGTTGATTATTTCCCTTGTTTTCTAAGAAAAGTTCTTTTTTTTTTTTTATAATTTTATTGAATCATAATTCTGTACATTGGTGCAATCATAGGGCACGATTCATATACATTCAGAAATGTTTTGATCATACTGTTACAGTTAGCCTTCATGGCATTTTCTTGATCACTATATAA
>CAUYON010005651.1:0-27027 GCA_963573935.1 Arctocebus calabarensis | reverse complement strand
TTTTTGAGACAGAGCCTCAAGCTGTCACCCTGGATAGAGTGCTGTGGCATCACAGCTCACAGCAACCTCCAATTCCTGGGCTCAAGTGAGTCTCCTGCCTCTGCCTCCCAAGTAGCTGGGACTACAGGCGCCTGCCACAATACCTGGCCATTTTTTGGTTGCATTGTTGTTTGGTGGGCCTGGGCTGGATTCGAACCCGCCGGGTCAGGTATATGTGGCTGGCGCCTTAGCCTCTTGAGCCACAGGCGTCGAGCCTGTGTCTGGTTTCTTTATCCTGTGTTGTTTAGTTAGTTTTTCCTTCCTTCATGCCCCAAGATATCTACCTCATTACATTCTCTGTTGAAGCTGACTCTTTATTTTATTTCCATCTCAGCTCAAGTCCATTACACTAAATACTGTACACATTATTATCCCCCAAATGAATTTACTCAATCAGTTTTTGCAAGCAAGGTCAGGACTCAACGAGCTGGAAGCCCAGCCCTGGAATTGGCTCTCAACCAAAATGGCCAACAACCCACTCGTCTCGTGTCAACATTGCTCCCCAAGGGATGGAGTCTTTCATCAGGGAAGAAGGTATTAATTAAAGCAAATGAAAATGCCCTCATTTGTTGTAATGAATTTAGCTCTTGCAGACCATTTTCTACGGGGTCGCCTGCTTGGATGATGTGCTGAAAAGAATCTCAGGGAGAAAAGACATTAAGTTCCTCACTGCCTTCAGAGACCTGCTTTTCACCGTGCTGGCTTTTCCTGTATCCACAGTAAGTTAGAGAGACGTGTTTGCAATACAACAGACAGGTACGCATGGACAGACTTCTCCTGGGCAGCAAGCCTGTTTCGGAGCCCGTCTTGGGAACCAGAGCAATTGTGTTTGCATCAATGTCCTATCTGAGAATTGCACCGCATTGTCCAGTGTCTTTAGGAAATAGGGCCTGTCACAGACCAGCTTTATCATCAGACTTAATGCAAGATCCTTGCTGCTCTCTAATGGGGGAGTTGAGGGAGCCCTCTCAGTTATGATACAACTGACACAACCTTGGTTCCCTCAGTGCAACAGGGACAGAGACCCCTGGGGAGGGAGACGACTTATCTTCCCATTTCTGCATCTCGTTTCACTTGTGGCAACAGGCATACGTTACTTCTGCAAATGGAAAACCAGCTACCTGGGAGGCTGAGGCAAGAGAATCGCTTGAGCCCAGGAGTTGGAAGTTGCTGTGAGCTGTGACTCTACAGCACTCCACCGAGTGCGATGGAGTGAGACTCTGTCTCCACACACACACACACACACACAAATATATATATATTTTAAAAAAGGTAGGAGATCTTCAAAGTTGGGCCATGGAAGAGACAATTGAGGCGAGAAAGCCAGCCTTGTGGGCGGCACACAGTAGGTGCCTCATTCTTGTTGTTGAGCGAATGGACGTTAGGAAGAAGCAAAACATACTCAAGCACAGTGAGCTGGTGTGCCGACGCCGTCCCCATTTCTGTGACATGGTTCATGTTTGATTCATTAGCTGGGGTGGAAACAAACAGGTGAAGCCTGCCGGCTGCCCAGCAGGGCCTGTGATCAGAAATGATTACCCTCTCCCACCTGTCCATGTCCTGCTTTCTTGAGCACCCAGACTTCAAACTCGAATGCAAAATGAAACTCTCCCAACACAACTGAGTTCTCAGATAACAGAGCAAGTGCTGGCGTTCCAGTGGCACTTTATGGGGCATCTCTACCTCCACCCTCCATAGAATTTTCTTCAGACTATTTTTTTTTTTTAATTAATAATAAAGACTGGGATTTTTTTTGCAGTTTTTGGCCAGGACTGGCACCCTTCTCCTTTGAGCCGCAGGTGCCGCCCAAGACTGTTCATTTTTTTAAGGCTTAGAAATTGAACCTATGAAATTTCAGCAGATAGGAAGATCAGCGGTTAATACGTTTTCCCTCCATCTCTTCACTGACTTTGAGACACAGAGGACAGATGTCATAAGACAGGGAGCCCAGGAGATCAGTTCAAACTTCTGAGCGATGGAGAATTGCCCCTCTCACTGAGCCAGCTTGTGCATGGTCCTGGGAACTTGGCACTTCCAACGTTCGTTCCCAGTCTTCCTGCTTCCTCTTGCCATGTCTATTTAGAGGGTGTGCAAGGAACACGTAAGACTCAAGCCTCTCCATGGGCCCACTCCCAGCATGACTGGTGAAAGTTTAGAGAAAGATGTCATTGGTTCAAATAACGGCTAATGAAAAGAAAAAGAAAATAATGGCTCATGCATGCTGTTTATCCATGTCTTCTCTGCCTGCCATGGTGACAAATAATTGATCCCCAACTTACAGGCACATTAAGGGGTCCCTGGAGAGAGCACATCCAGCAACTCTACAATAAACGATTTCCCCCATCATTCTACATTCCAATAACATATATATAAGATAGATTTAAAAGAGGGCATGTATTTTTATTTGGCTATGTTCACCTGCTTATCTTCGAAGGCCCAGATTAAAAACAAACCTAATGACGGTATTTTTGCATTTTATTTTCCAGTTTGTATTTTTGGGATTCTGGACCCTCTTTCACTACAATCGAGAACTCATCTACCCCAAGGTTCTAGATGATGTCCTGCCAGTGTGGCTGAATCATGCAATGGTGAGTGAGAGGACAAGTCAGTGAACATTTCTATGTGCTAATAGTCTCTTTACCAAAAACTCCAAAGTGCCTTGTTTATGTTTCTGAACTCGTCAACCCCTAACATCCAATCTACGTATTTAAACAGCACGTTGAGGGAACAGAATAAACAAACCCAGTACTGTAATTGGAGAGAGTCCACTAAGAGCAGAGATGTCCAGGCATAAGTCTTTACCATGTTGCTTAAGAAATCATCGAAAAGACAGGCAGCTGAAGGACAGGTTTCTGGTGACTGCAGGCTGCAAATAATACATCAGGACATTCTAATCGAGGAATGGAATAAAGTAAGCTTAAGAAAAAGTCCATCCCAATAGCCAAAGAATGTATCACGGCTTAGCGGCAGTTACTTAACCAGTGTTCATTGGGACTGTGCAGCACAAATAGAATTGTTACTCGCCTATGTCCATGGATACCTTTCCGTTTGGTTTTTCATTTATTCTTGTGTTTTTGAGGGATTCAATAGTAAACAGAACCTGTTGAGATATTTAGGTCACTGGAACCTGAATACCAATGACAGTGACCAAGACAAACGGGGCTGCCATGAGGTGATCCAGGTCTGCTGAGGAGTAAGACCCAGTGGTTCATGTCACATGAGTGATCATTCAAAGTCCTAACTCAGCTTCTCCGAACTCATAAATGAATTTCCACATCAGGAGTTTATAAGGTCTCAGATTCTGTGAAGCAAATGACATTTTAACACCCAGGGTACAATCACAAGGGAGCAGCGTGTTATTAATTTGCTGCCTCAGGTTCACTTGCAGGAGTTTCTTCTATCCCCCAACACGTCTGTTGGCTTAAAACTCACCTGCTCACCAACTTGGAAAAGCAACTCAGTCCACTAACACTGCCTTGGCACATGCCTCACTTCCCAGGGGGAAAAAAAACACTGAATTTAATTTTAAATAGGTTGTCAGGGAGTTATTGACTGCTGCTCAGTGAATTACAGATTGTTCACCAATGGACTCCCATTCAGGTCTAATTTAGAGATCAAGACCAAAAATTTATATCGAATAAGCCTCACCTTTCAGGAACTTGCCCCCTACTACTTTCTTGTTGTCCAACAAACTCCTCAAATTCCCATTAATATTAATCTGAAATGCTACATAGGGAATATTCTTTTTTAATGGCACTTTACAGTGTTACAGCATGTTCCTCAGGTATAAGCTAATTTAATTCATATAACCTTCCTCAGATAACTCCTGTAATCCTAATTTTTACAAATGCAAAAGCAAAAACAGCTCAGAGAGGTTAAGGGATTTGCCTGGAGGCTACTGGGCTCCATTGTGGTATAGGTAGGATTGAAATCCAGGGTTAATTTGCCTTGTTGCCTTTTGCTATGTACAGTAAGTCCAGAATTTATGGTTCAATCTGGTTTCCTTTCAGAATTCACCAAGTAATCAAGAAGAATGTTACTTGAACTTGATCAATATAGCAAAGTGAGAATCGTCACTTTAAAAAGAAAATCCAGAATTCTCATCTGTATGCTAATAGACCAAAACCCTAGTGAAGTGATTTGAAACAACTGGCTGAGCTAGATGTTAGTAAAATAATAAAAAGGCTGTCTTGTGCCTTGTAGTTGGGGCCAAACACACATATCAAACCCCTTCCCCAGGCTTTGTGAGATCGTCTTGCAGGTTTCTTACAACGGCTACACTCTTGGGGGTTCCATTTGCTACATTGCTATATGGCTGGAATTCTTCCAAATAGTTATGATGGTGATGCCCAATATCTGTGACCTTGCTAAATAAACAGCCATATGGATTTTTGATAATTTTGGAAACAGTGAGCTGGGTAATATGTATGACATCCGTGAGCTAATTAGCAAGGCAGAAATGTACAAGAGAGATCCTTAAATATTTTTGTGTCTTCATGAGCTATTGACAATTCTCCTTGCCCTTTGGTCATTTATATGACCTGAATTCTGTAGAGAGAAGGGGCAGGGATCAAAGGAAGCCGGTTACAGGAGAAAGGAGGACAAGGGCAGTCTGCCCTGGGTCAGACTAGAGCTTCTGTGATTCTCTTAATTTAACTGGAGAAACTCCCCAGAGAGCTGTCTCTGGGAAAGACATTGATATCAGCAAAACTGGCTTTGGGGGTCCCTAATGTGAGCATCCTCAAACTTCTTGCTTCCTTTTGTGTCTGCTCCACATTGAGTGTCCTTAACGACTATATCTCATCCCTCTCTTCTAGACTGTGTCCCTTACTTTGGACATTTCCTATCCTCAGTTAAATCCTTCCAGCCTATTGCCTCAAAGGAATGCTATCTACCAGCCTCATAAATACTAGTGTGAGCTGACATAGAAATGGCTTGCTACTGGTTCAGTTTGTTAACGCTGTCCACATTTTACCAAGTGCCTATCCATGACAAGCTGTGGCAAGCCAGAGTGTAAAGGGCAGTCTGCTGGACATTTGGTATGAGATGCCTCTGTGTGGGGCTGACCCTGGTCCATTTCTTTTTAAGCAATGCAATTCCCACTAACAGTGCCATGCTGTCCTGAAAATTTCTTTCTTTTCATGACACTCCTTAGCTTTAGAATATTTTCCCTGTCAGCATTTGTGATACTACCCCAGGTTTTATGACTAGTATGTGTCAAAGTAAGAAATACCACTCTCCCCTTGGACAAAGTATGGTTCTAGAACCTTCATGCTAATCCAGTCTTTGGAATCCATTGGAAACTTGTCATTGCAAGAAGGCCATTCTAAGCTGAGGCCATTCTAAGCTGAGAGAAGGCCATTCTGTCTTCTGTCTCTAATGGATATTTTTCTGCCTTGGTTGCATATTCAGACCAAATAGTAACATCAGCGAGATATTTGCAATCCCCAGCTGGACAGGGTGCCTTGTTTAAAGTAGATCAGCCTGACTGTTTTACTGCTAAGCAGTTCTCTACTCTTCATAAAAGAAGGGAAAGAACACAAAGTGTTCCTTCAGGTTTTGCCAGGAAAACATTAACTCCTCGGGTCTTATCTAAATGCCTACTAAAGATAGAATCAGAGTAGAAAGATTTAAATAGAGGAAGAGGACTCTCAGTAACTGAGAAAACTTACCAGTTAAGTCTTAGCCTGAAGGGGGCTGGAGAAATTATTTCTCTGGAAATCAAGCTGAATTTGTTTGGTTGCCCTAAAAGAAAGGAGAAAATAGATAAGGGAACCCCTTGTGAGCTCTGTCTACATTTGAAAAATAGTAGGTGAATATTGAGAATATGTGCAAATACTTTAACAACTGTCAAGAACTGTATACGTTATTATCACGTACAATTTAAGAATTACTGGCCACGGTGCATTGACTTAACTTTTAATACATGATCACAGAGTTTTAAAACTAAAAAAGCTTCATTGACGGAGGGTAAGTGCCAAAACATTCTGCTATTAAGAGACAGCTCTTTCCTTGGCTCTTTAAATTGAAAATATTACCAAACGCTGCTACTTAGTTGTTGACTGTGTAGTCAATCATTCACCTGAAAAATAATTGCTAAACGTGACTGTGTGTGTCACACCATGATCAACATTTGATGAGGATTTTGACATCTTGTTGAGTCTAGTATTCACACACAAAGTTGTAATAATAAAAGTTAAAGCTAATACCAGGCAGTGGCAGAGGCGGGGGCATACAGTGAGATGTGATTACTGCACACAGGGGTTGGGGAGGCCTCACGTGACCCGTCTGTTCTGGCCTGGCTGGGACCCACTGGCAGAGCGTGGCCGGGCAACCTTTGAGTCCTCTCCCAGGGACATGCTGAGGAGGGAGAACCACAGGGAGGGAAACGAAATTGTCCAGTTTCTTCCTCAGCCATGGCATGCACAATGTTGTTTATCATGAGAATGCAGATACAATCCCGGATTTTTCTCTTCCACCCACAAGCTTGGTGCTAAATGGGGAGAGCTAACTAGGGTGCGTGGTCCTGAGGAGTGAAGGAGGGGCCGCCCTTCCCTGATTCTTCACCTTGACCCCCACCCCACCCCAGCCCCTGGGCATCTGTCACCCAGTCTAGAGCTCTCTGGACAGCTTGGTGATTTTCAACCTTTAGAATAGAGTCCCTGTACATCTGAGGAAATCTACGGACATTTTCCGTAGGAAACTACAAATATCTATTAGATTTTGTGCACAATTTTAGGAGGCCCGTGAACCCCTTAAATTTCATTAATGGGCCTCAAGGTAAAATGTCGGACATATCCAAGCATTTGCTTGAAAAAAGCCTTTCAGATGGTTCCCAATGCTGAGTTTAATTCAAAAGGACAAAATCAAGAATTAAACACTTAAAAAAAAAATCATTATTATGAGCTCAGTGCCCATAGCTCAGTGAGTAGGTCACTGGCCACATATACCGAAGGTGGTGGGGCCCAGCCTGGCCTGGGCCTGCTAAACAACAATGACACCTGCAACCAAAACCAAAAATAGCCGGGTATCCTGATGGGCACCTGTAGTCCCAGCTACTCGGGAGGCAAGAGAATCGCTAAAGCCCAGGAGTTTGATGTTGTTGTGAGCTGTGATGCCATAGCACTCCACCAAGGGTGACATAATAAGACTCTTGTCTCCAAAAAAAAAATCATTATTATGTGCTTAGTGCCATAGAAAGAAATAGAACAAGAAATAGAACATTTAGTTCCTAACCTTAACAAATTTAAAATGTTGATATTACATACCTAGCCTAATATTTACATATAATCTACCTAATATATGTAATAAGTAATAAGCAAAATATTTGACTTCACCATGAGAAAGAGCCAATAAGTATTTATCAAGTGCCTGCTATATACCAGGTCCTATTCTAAGAGTTGAGGATACAGCAATAAACAAGGCCATCAAAAAAAAAAATAGAAAGAAAGAAACAAACAAAGCAATAAACCACCAATAAAAAGATCATACCAAGCCAGGCAGGCAAAAAACTAACCCTGAAAATAAAACAGGGCAGGGGACAAAGTGGCGTGCAAGTGTATGCACCTGTGGGTGGCAAGGAAGCCGGTTTTAGGTTTTACAGGGTGTAGGGCCATTTGGATGGTCAAAGAATACCTGTTATTTTAGCAGAAATTTGGGTAGAGTGAAGGAAATAGCCATGGCACATTCTGGCTCAGACAGACACAACAAGAAGTGCAAAAACTCTGGGAGGAAATATTGGCTCTTTAGGAAAAGGAAGAAGCTCAGTGTGGTCGGTTGAAAATGAGTAAAAAGGAGATGACAGGCTGTGGCCAGGGTTCAGATGAGGCCTCTTGTGATTTGTATGCAGTTAGGATTTTATTCTAACTGTGATGGAGACAGGTGCCTTTTCAGGGCCACCTTCCTCATCTCTCCCCCATTCTCCCTACCCCCCCCCCGAACATACACGTACATGCTTGTTATGTAAGGCCAAAAAAAAATTAAATATGATTTTTAGCCTAAGCTACAGGAAAGGGGTATAGATAGAGCAGCTAGAGAGGTACAAGGATTATGGATGAGGAAATCAATTGTTCTATTTGGACACTGGTTTGAGATACCTATTAGAAATAATGTCAAGATGTGGAATAGCTAGTTGGACGTAATACCCTAAATTGGACACGTCTTGGGAAGATTTCTGACTTGGATGCCTTTGTCTTAAAGATTGGTTTTAAAGTTAAATTGAGTAAGATCACCCAGGGAGAAGGTGTGCTTAGACAAGCCATTCCAGGTCTAGGCCTTAGACTACTCCAGCCTTCCTGGTTGGGAGGAAGAGAAGGAGGACCCCACAAAGAGTTGGACACCGATGAGCTTAGGGGAACCCTAGGGCAGTTGAGTTTCCTGCGAGTCAGCATAAAACTGTTTCAAGAAGAGGAAAGTATTTTATGTCCAAATACTGGTGTCAGACCTTTCCACTGGCCTTAGCAGTGTGGGACTTACCTGTGACTTCTTCAAGGGCAGTCTTGAGGATGTGGTAGGAGATGTGGAAAATGTGAATCAATTTCTTGCTACTGGTGTAACAAATTATTGCAAACTTAGTGGCTAAAACCAAGGTGAATTTATCATCTCATAGTTCAGAGGTCAGAAGTTCACACGGGTATTAAAGGATGAAATCCAGGTGTCAGCAGGGCTGGGTTCTTTCTGGGGCTTCTAAGGAGCGTCCGTTTCCTTGCCTCTTCCATCCGCAGTCTGCTGGCCTTGCTTGGCTCAGGACCCCTTCCCCTGTCTTCAGAGCGCATCACTCCGACCCCCATTTCTATCACTTCTCCTCTATCTCTGCAACTGTCTTCACCTCACCTCTCTGCCTCTGCCCTTCCTGCCTCCCTCCTAGAAGGACCCTTGGGATCACACTGGGCCCACCCAGGTCATCCAAGATAATCTTTCCATCTCAAGATCCTTCATTTAATTACATCTGCCAAGTTGCATTCCCAAGTAAGTAACATGTTCACGGGTTCCAGGAAGGAGGACGTGAGTATCTCTGGGGACCATTTTTATGCTTACCATGCTGTATGTATCTAATACAAACATCTCATGGAAACACCATCTCATGCAAACCTAGGTCTCTGCATTTGATTCCCTCCACTTTGAAAATCTTGACTAACACGTCATACAACAAGGGATTGGATTTGTTTTGTTGTATAAAAGTAGCAATAAGGGGTGGTGCCTGTGGCTCAAAGGAGTAGGGCACCAGCCCCATATGCCAGAGGTGGTGGGTTCAAACCCAGCCCTGGCCAAAAACTGAAAAAAATAAAAAGAATAAAATAAAAGTAGCAATAAGTTATTTAAAATCATATAGTAATGAGCTGTATTCTAAGTATTTCCTTGGTAAAAAGTTCTGCAGTATCCATCAATAGACAGTAAGGCACTACGGATATATACTATACCTATGATACATATAATTTGATATATAGTATACAAAATATAAAATATATATTACATATAAATATATCTAATTTAATAGTGCTGGGTCTCTACTGTAGGCAGTCCTCGGGTTACAAATTAGATAGGTTCTGTGGGTTTGTTCTTAAGTTGAATGTGTGTGGAGGTTGGAACAGGTACATTTATCTTTTACTTAGAATAACCTCCATTCATAAGTGCAAGTCTTAGCTCAGTGGGGGGCTTGTGATAACTTGTGTTCGTAAGCGCGAGTTGTATGTAAACTGGATATTTATAACTCGGGGACCTCCTGCACTAACAAATCAACCCAACAACCAATAGTCTCACAATGTGCTACGTGCTCGCTAGGCACCATGCCGTGAGTGGAGGATAAGAGAAGAGATTCCCATCATGAAAATAGTAAAAAATCAAGGAACAAGCCTCCAGATGCCACCGATGGGCATGGGACAAGGCCCAACACATGGCATGAGCTTACTTTCAGAGGGAAAGATGGCTTTGCCCTGCACAGATTAGGAAAGGGTGGCGAATGAGGTGGAGATCTGAACTGAGTTTCAAAGAATGGACGGGAAAGTCAGCAAGTGATGTCCAGGTGGGAGAAATAATGAGCCGCTGCAGAGAAGTGGCCCAGGCAGCTCAGGGCGCTGTGGGGGAGCGGGTCAGAGTATGGGCTTTCTAGCGCTGCCTAATAC
This sequence comes from Arctocebus calabarensis, assembly GCA_963573935.1. Classification (NCBI taxonomy): domain Eukaryota; kingdom Metazoa; phylum Chordata; class Mammalia; order Primates; family Lorisidae; genus Arctocebus; species Arctocebus calabarensis. Next base: position 16,867 of record CAUYON010005651.1, on the reverse strand, counting down.
AACACCAGAGAGTGGGGGGCTCACAACAGCAGAAGCGCTGATTTTCTCTAAGTTGATTCTTCCAAGTTGCGGAGACTAGAAGTCTGAATGAAGGTGTGGACAGAGCCTGCTCTCTCAGGAGGTCCTAGGGAGGACCTGCCCCAGGCCTCTCTCTGGGCTTGCGGCTTCCCTGCCATCACACGGTTGGGTTCTCCCTGTTCATCCAAGTTTAGATCATCACCCCAAGCGCATGTGCCCCTGTGTCTCTTCTCCTGTTTCACAAGGAAAGGACACCGGCCAGGTTGGTGTAAGACCCCCTACTCCATAGGACTTCATCTTGCTTTATTACATCTCCGTCTACTTCCAAATCACGGTACATTCCGAGATTCGAGGAGGACATTAATTTTGAGGAGGACACTGTTCAATCTAGAACAGTCATTTTGGCAGCAAGAGCAGAGGTGTCAAAGAGAGAAAAAACAGGAGATACGTGTGGAGAGACAGGTGGATCACATGTGGAAGTGTATGAATAATAAGGATTTGGTTTTTATCTGTAGGCAAAGGAGATTGATGGAGGCTTTTGAACTTGGAATAGTCTCTACCTTTAAGTACTAACAATCAGACTAGAGAGTAAATGATGGGGATTGGGGTTTCAGGAGAGATGCATCATACAGGGTAGAATCACTTATAGGACTAGCTGAAAATGTCAGAAGCTGGGCAGTGCCTAGTGAGTAGGGCAGTGGCTCAGTGAGTAGGGCACTAGCCCCATATACGGAGGGTGGCGGGTTTGAACCCGGCCTCAGTCAAACTGTGACAAAAAGATAGCCGGGCGTTGTGGCAGGCGCCTGTAGGCCCAGCTACTGGGGAGGCTGAGACAAGAGAATCGCCTAAGCCTAAGAGCTGGAGGTTGCTGTGAACTGTGACGCCATGGCACTCTACCAAGGGCGACAAAGTGAGACTCTGTCTCTAAAAAAAAAAAAAAAAAAAAGTCAGAAGCTGTCCCTGAATTTCAGACTCTATATTTCTTTTTTAAGAGAACTCTGGAAAGACACCATACATTATTTTTCCTCTATTATTAAGTCCTGTTTTCCAGGAAAAAGGAAAAAGAGACTAAAAATCTATTTCCGATGCATACTCATACTGAAAACACACGTTTGTGTTCAATAAGTGTTGTATTTCCAAGTTGTTTATTTTCTGGGTTGGCCGTGATCTTGGTCAGTGTTAATTGCTATCAATAGTTAGCCCTAATTCATCTTCCTTTGTGTTCCTTCCTGGAAACACAAATATGAACCTGGACCCATAGAGCTGAAATGCCTCTCTCTCTACAGACTGCTCTCTTTGCAGAAGAGGAAACTGAAGTTCAGGTAGTTTATTCAGCTTACTCAAGACCATAGAACTGGTTAGCCACAGAACTGGGTCTAGAATACAATCCTAAATTGTAAACTTGTATTTTCTCTAATGCTTATGTGCTTAATACAGCTTTTACTCGGGGCAAGCTCAGTCCCATAGTCAGAAAGAAAGTGATTTCCTTCCCTCTGTCATCTTTATTTTTATTTTTATTTTTTTTGAGTCTTACTATGTCACCCTGGGTAGAGTGCCTTGGCATCACAGCTCACAGCAACCTCAAACTCTTGGGCTTAGCAATTCTCTTGCCTCAGGCTCCCAAGTAGCTGGGACTACAGGATCCTGCCACAACCCCTGACTATTTTTTGGTTGTTGTCATTGTTGTGTGGCAGGCCCGGGCTGGATTCAGACCCACCAGCTCTGGTGTATGTGGCTGGTGCCCTAGCCGCTGAGCTATAGGCGCCAAGCCCCTCACATGTCCAGCCACCTTCTATCCACATCATTTTTCTTTTACTCTATTCTTTAACTCAATTTTTAATTAAAGTTTTTATTTTCAGATAATTATAGATTTGAATGAAAGTGTAAGAAATAATAGAGGTTTTATGAACTCTTTACCCAGGTTCCCCCAGTTTAACAGTGCGGTGCATTTTTAAAGTGACACCCCTTCTAGGGCATGTGACGTATGTTTGAAGCCACAATCTCAAAAGCACCCACTTCATATCAAGTCACCCAACTCTGATCCTTATCCGTTGTACCATGAAATTCTAAAATCTGGCCATTTTCTACTCCAGACCAGATGTACATCAGAAAGAGAAACTGTGACTGTCAACAAAGACCAGAACATGGTGTTGTGAATAACGTGTCCTGTGACTCCAGAGCCTCCTCCCTCTGGCCTCCCTCCCCCTCCCCCCAGCCTCCCCATGCCTCTTCCAAGGCACACAGAGGCAATGACCCAGTCCAGAGCCCTGCTGAGTACATCCTCATGCTCCTGAAAGGGGAGAAAACTGGAATGACTCGCGACACCCTACTGAATATTGCTTGGGTATTATTTCAGGTTTAATCACTCCAGTGTTATTCATGGGTCGTCTCGTTGTTGGAAAAAACCTTCTAGACGTGGATTTTATTTATTTTTTTTATCACATTTGCTTCTTATCCTAGGGTGAGTTAGAAATCTTTTCCAGCATTTACCTAGGAAGCACTGATATGTTAAATGTTTGAAACTCCACGGTCAAATCAGGAGCTAAACTGGGATTAAGAAGCAGAGTTAACCTGAAAAACGACAATAAAGCCACCTAGTCCCACGGGAAATCCTAAGGTAAACAGGGGTGACTCTGCTAATAAACTGCCACACAATTACAGTCCACTTAAGGTTTCACAGAACTAGAGCCAAGAGCACTCAAGAGCTTGTGTTCTTCACGCACCCTTCATGATGAAAGTATGCCTTCTTTTTTTCTTTTAATCCTAATTCAAAGAACTTCCAATGTGTGCTTGCAAGGAGCCTTCTTTTCTATTATTCAGTGTAAAATTCCATTATCCAGTGATTCCCGATGGTTTCTGGATAGACTGCTTTTTCACCAGCATACCAGTGGAAAATATATCCCAATTTCTAAATCAAGGTCAAAAGTTTTTAATGATCAAAAAACTATAAACGTCTTCTGAGAAATAACCAGGAATCTCAGAAATTGAAATTATTCAGTGTCCTTGAGGGTTTGCTGGTGGGTCCCCTCCTATGTGTGAATCAACCAATCCTCACTGCCATGGCAACCGGGTGTCACACCCCAGCGGGAAGGATGACTTACTGCTGGACAGCAACCAGGATGGAAAAACTCATAACAGAAGATCCCGAATCACTCTGAAATACCAAGAGGAAAAAAAGCCGAAATCGAAGTGGGTAGGTGAGACCTAAAGGGCCATGATCTCAAGACAGATGGGGGAATGCCCAAGGGCGGCCTGGTGGGTGGACGGGAGAGCCTTCTCTGCTAAGTTTGAACTGACACTCCTCGTCCTGATAAAACAACCAGCACAGAAAAGCTCCCATCATGCTGTTAGTTGCTCAGTAACCCCGGAGGCAGACAATGACAGCTGTGGATGTCTGGGCTTTGCCTTGAGAGCTGCTGACAGGCTGACAGCCTGCCCCCACGTTTCCTGTTTCTGGTCTGGCTCATCATCTTCTCTGACTCCTGAGCAGCCACTGGTACCTAGTTGGGAATCTGAGTTTGTCCCACTCCTACATCTCTTCCACTTCCAGGTCTTTGGATTACCAGCGGGTAGAATAATTCTGCAGGGCCTTCCCCATTGGTCCTTCTGATGGTGTAATTATATACTTGCCCACATATTACACATTCCTCCCATGGATTATTAGCCCCCAGAGGCTTCATGTCTGGAGTTTTTACATTCTCAGCTCTGCCCTCCATCACCCTATCCCAGTCTGAGGACCATGTCCTTTTACATAGAAGGTCCACATTCGCCATCTCCTTCCTAAATCTCACCAACTCTTCTAGCCTGCCTCCAGCCTTGCTTCCCTAGTTTCATTCCCTTTCCATCACTTCCAGGTATTCACTGCATTCATCTATTTCCTCTAAAATTTAATACTGGAGCAAAGCCCAGGAGAAGTGAGAACACAGGGACAAGAGAGCTCTTTCTCTGGGCAGTGTGTGCACGGTAAGCCATGTGAGAGACAGACTTATCTGCCAGAGTCTACAGACATTTGAGAAAAAGATCTACTCCAATTTGAGATCATCCTGTCACTTCTCACTCAGATCACTGATCTCATTGATTCTACACTGAGTGCCAAGCGTATACACTTTTAACAGTGGCTGACAACTAAAAAGACCCCCGATGCCAGTTGAGAGTACCTCCATGAACACAAAAATCTCCAGGTCTGTTGGCACATAATCCCTCTACCCATTCAAAGAACCAACTTTCTAATTATGATAAAATTGAAACAGAATGAAGCCCTGATGGTAACAGTCTCACTGATTAGGAACAGCAGGAGGTGGCCACTGTTTGAATGCTGTTTTTGCTATTATCATAGCAAAACACATATCATAGGATATGTGACTCTAACAGACGATAACACAAGATGAGATTTCCTTTTTCACCTATTTCATGCTTGACAGTGAATATTCTTTTGTAGCGATGATTGGCAGAGATACCAAAATACTTAACCTATCAAATAGCATTTAATAAAGGTCTTTTGTCTCCAATCGGCACAGGGAGTTTAGTTTAAGGCTTATATATGAGAACATTTTAATTAATATGCATACTATTACTGACATATTTTAAAATAAAACTTCACTAACCTAATGTCAAAGTCAGTAGTATTAAAATATCATTGGGATCACTGAAATTGTAAGCCTAGCAAAAAAGGTGCTAAAGAAACATTTGTTGGGTATGGCGCCTGTAGCTCAGCAGCTAGGGTGCCAGCCACATACACCGGAGCTGGAGAGTTCGAATCCAGCCCGGGCCTGCTACACAACAATGACAACTACCACCAAAAAATAGCCAGGTGTTTTGGCGGGCACCTGTAATCCCAGCTATTTGGGAGACCGAATCAAGAGAATCACTTAAGCCCAAGAGTTCAAGGTCGCTGTGAGCTGTGATGCTACAGCACTCTACCGAAGGCGACATAGTGAGACTCTGTCTCAAAAAAAAAAGAAATATTTGTTGAATGGTATTTGACAACTGGAATACTGAGTTGCACACCCAATAAGAATGACATTTAGTGTTTTTTTTTCCCCTTTGAGGTAGTGACTTTTAGGGTTTGATGTAGGTAATCCAGTCACCTTCAAGTATAGGTAATGGACCACCTGGTGACTAAGATTCTGTCCTCACAAATGTCTCTTCACAGATGTTAAATGTCTATGTGAGATAAAAAGTTGAGAGGCATAAATTACTAGGAAGGGAGATGTCACAGTTGGATTCCTAAAAGTCACATTGGGGTGAGGGTGAGCAAAATTTCTTATTTGTATGTTCAAGTTGCAAAAATAACTGTTCTTAGATATTTTCTACAAAACTGTCTTTGCTTTCATGAAAAGAATAGACTTTAGTAGCAGAAAGTCCCAACTCTGATGCCATTTCTGCCATTACCTTGCTATGTGGTTTTGGAAAGATTAATAAAGCTCTCCGGGTATTTGGTTTCTTAAATTAGGAAAAGGCTTGTGTACCACCCTTAATTCTCTGCGTTGTTATTAAGAGCAAAGAAAATATTATGTGAGTAGCATAACGTGCCATCAGGCATACATGATGACCTGTGCCAAACTGTCATCCGCTTGGCACCACCGTGGCCTCCTTTCCATTCTCCTCTGCATTGCAGGGGATGCACCTGCCGCCACACAGTTACTGCAGTCCCTTCCCCATATGCTTCTGGGCGAGAGTTAGCCAGTGAGGTCTATTTGCTGAGATGTGGGGGAGAAGCCATCACTCTCTGATGGCATCGTCAAACAGATGTGTGGGAGTTGGCAGACGTGAGGTTAGCAATAGCTTCTGGACAAGCACCTGGAATCACAAGCTTCCCCTACACATAGCTCAGGTCAAGGGTGGCAGTTCCTGGAGAGCTCCCATGAACACCCTCTCCTAGCAGAAGTGCTCTTGATTTTCACTGCCTCACCCTTCTCAAGAGCTGTCTATGCCTCAACAGTCTTCCTTGTTGGAGTCTCTGGATGGGCTTCTGTTTTCCAGAGTGAACCCTGATTATACACGACCGTAAAATCCATGCTTCCTTCTGATTCACGTCCACAAGTTTTAACACAAGGACAAAGGTACCCATTCAAAGGAAACAAGGTCTTGAGTGGTTTCTGTTTCTGACCATAACCTGGAACAGAAGCCTGAAAGAAGTTTTTCATGACAAGACATCTAAAACAGTAAATGAAGTATTACTTAAATTTTTTAAAAAATGCTTGGCTTATAGCAGGAAAGTAATGGAAATTTCCCCAAAGCTAAAATAAAACAGGAGAGGTAACAAATTGTGAGATAAAAGAAATATTTGAAGAGGTAAGCAGAGGATTTCCCAGAATTTGTGCAAAATTAATCAAATTCAAGTAGTGCAAAATAAATTCCACTTAGAACTAAGGGTGGACAGAAAAGCCACTTGTGTGACATTGCAGAAACCTTAGACCAGTGGTTCTCAACCTTCCTAAAGCCACGAGACTTTAATACAGCACCTGTGGGTTGAGACCCACAGGTTGAGAACCGCTGCCTTAGACAAAAATGAATATCCGTAGAGCAGCCAGATTATTAGGATGGATTTCCTAAGAAGGAACCACGTTTAGACTCATAGCTAATTTCTTTTTGTTTAAATTTCAGATTAATACAAGTGTACAAATGATTAGGTCACACTGTTTGAGTTTGTCAGGTAAAGTCCAAGTTGTAGTTGAGCCCTTCGCTCAGGGGATACGCCATATACGCCTACATTGTGCCTGTTAGGTGACAGCTTATCAAACCCCCACTCTCCTCCCCTCTCCCTCGACCCCTCTCCCCCACTTTTAACTGTGTTTTTCTCTCATGTGAGCCTGTAGTTGTTCATCTACAGGTTTCATATTAGTATAGAGCACATGGGATACTTGCTTTTCCATTCTTGTGATACTTTACTTAGAAGGAAGTTCTACCAATCCATCCAGGTAAAAACAAAAGATAGAAAGTCTCCATCTCATGGCTCGGCGCCTGTGGCTCAGCGGGCTAAGGCGCCAGCCACGTACATCTGAGCTGGCGGGTTCGAATCCAGCCCGGGCCCGCCAAACAACAATGACGGCTGCAACCAAAAAATAGCCAGGCATTGTGGTGGGCGCCTGTAGTCCCAGCTACTTGGGAGGCGGAGGCAAGAGACTCGCTTGAGCCCAGGAATTGGAGGTTGCTGTGAGCTGTGATGCCACAGCACTCTACCCAGGGTGACAGCTTGAGGCTCTGTCTCAAAAAAAAGAAAGAAAGTCTCCATCTCTCTTTATGGCTGAATAGCATTCCATGGAATTCATATATCATAGTTTATTTATCCGTTCGTGAGTTGATGAGCACTTGTGTTGTTTCTACATCTTGGGGATTGTGAATTGAGCTGTGGTAAACATTCTAGTGCATATGTGTCCTTATGGTAAAATGATTTTTTTCTTCTGGTAGATACCTAGTAACAGGATTGCAGGATCAAATGGAAGGTCTCCTCTTAACTCTTTGAGCTCCATATTTCTTTCCAAAAAGGCTTTATGAGTTTGCAGTCCCACCAGCAGTGTAAGAGAGTGTTCTCTTCTCCCCACACCCATGCCAGCCTCTGCAGCTTTGGGAATTTATGATGTGGGCTATTCTCACTAAGGTTAGTTGATATCTAAAGGTAGTTTCATTTGTATTTCTCTGATGATTAGTGATGATGAGTATTTCTTCATGTGTTTGTTGGCCATTTGTGTGTCTTCTTGGAAGAAGGTTCTATCCATGTCTCTTGCTCAATGATAAATGAGTTTGCTCTTTCCTTGTTGATCAGTTTGAGTTCTCTGTAAATTCTGATTATCAGTCTCTTGTCAGATTTCCTAATATACAAAAATCTTCTCTCAATCTAAAGGTTGTCTGTCTGCCTTAATTGTGTCCTTAGCTATGCAGAAGTTTAATAATAGCCAATTTCTTAACAGCAACAAAGAAGCCAGTGGATGGAATAAGAGCTTGAAAATGTTGAAGAAAAATAACTATTAACTGATTTCCTCACTGAAAGTATCTTTTAAAACAGGGGCAGAATAAAGATATTTTTAGACACCTGAGGACAGACTTTTCCATTCACAAACCTTCTCTGAAGGAAATGCTAATGACTATACTTCAGAATAAATATGATCTCAGAAGGGAAGTTTAGATACCAAAAGCCAGGCAAAGCAATTTGTCCAACTTATGGTGATTAAACAAAAGTACTGAACAAAAATAGCCTGAATTGGGAGAGGAGTGATTTGGATTAAGGCATTCTAAGGCCCCCTTGGATTATTGGTAGGGAAGGGCTAGAGGCAATGACTTACACCAACCATTACTCAGTTAAATAAGCACATTGTAATTCTAAAATAACATCTATCGTAATAAACACATGACTATATGGCATCTATAACTGTCAGAGATGAAATCTTGAATAGAAAAAAATCTGATGAGAATACGAATTCCTGGCGAATTCCTGGCCAGAGGCTCTTTTGACGTACAGGAAACACTGAAACTGGAAGTGATGGGGTGCAGATTTGAACCAGCTCATGTGGTGGGCAGCTTATCAGGAAAGGCCATTCACTGATAAGCTGCCTACGCTGTCTCCCTGCTGGAAGCCTCTCTTCTGTTCTTGACGGCACAAATCTCTACACTACACAAGTAGCTCCTAATTGAGCCATTCCAGTTAACAAGGTAGTCCGACTTTGAAAGGGTATTGGAATCCATTTGAAATGCAGTTTCTAAAATACTCATTTTAGAGGAACAGGCATAAGCCAAGAAAGAGAACGAATGATTAAGCAATCCATTTTGCTTATCCATTTTTGAGGGCCAGGAGCCCTGTTCCCTAAGACTTATTCTACAAGCTTCTCAGTAATAATACTAAATTGTGATTATAGATGAATTTGGGAGAGTGCTTCCCTTTCTGATGCTGGGAGTTGTCCCTGGAGGAGAGGCCCATAGGGTTTTTGACAATTAAGGAAAGCTCTTGATCATAATGGGATCTCTTGAGGGGTTCAGCTTGCGGGCCTTCAATGCTAGGCGATGTAACAGTTGAGCACCAGTTTGTATTTTGCTGTACCTGTGTACACTGTTTATTTAGTGTGTGTAATTATTAAAGTTTCAGGATTAGGCTTTGACATGCCCAGCACTGCTTGGCTGGCTTTGCTGTACATGTCAGCGTGGGAGGTGTGTACACAAACCGACAGAAACACCCAGGACTACTCACGAGGAGGGGGTAAAGTGCACGTCCCATTTGTTAACTGGGATTCCCCCGCTCAGATGTTAAAGCAGAACCAAACTCTTGGGTTTCTCTCAGGCCTACTCTAGCTACCTAAGGCCTCAGTGTGGAGACTCCGCCAATATTGGGTTTGTTTTTATCTTTCTGTCAGTATCCCAATCTCTCTTAATTCTTGGGAATTAGACTGGGTCATCTTCTTTCTTTAGGTGAGGCCTACTAGAAGCGGAAGGGCAGCCTAGCACTGGGTCACTACTCTAAGGCCCATTCTCTGGCCGGCGACCTTTGGAACCTAGTAGAAGATGAAAGTAAACATGAGGAAAGAGCAACTTTTCTTTCTACATCCCGACGGAGAGGCCAGTCTCAAATCATGAGGTTCATTTTCCTGAGCCCTGCCCTGACCCTCACAAGGATTTTTGAGGGTGAGCTGGGTAACTAGGTAGGAGTTTCCTTTGGGGTAGATGTTCAAGCCGCAGGGGAAAGAAAACAAGTATCCTTCTCAGAGCGGAACAGAGCCCAGGGCCCTGCTCCAGACCTGAGTATCTCCCTGTTCTCACTCTGCTCACTCCTCACGTTCCGATCATCAGTCATCCCACATTGCCCAATCAGGGCTCCCGATTCTGCTCCTTCCTGCTCCCCGCTCAGCGGCACTGGGTCCAGTGGACTCCTCCTCCCCCTCCGAAGCTCAGCTTCCTTGGCCCCCGTGTAACTGCACTTCCCTCATTCTCCTCTTATCTCCATGTCTGCCTGGCTCTTCCACCTGCCTTCTAAAAGATGGCATTCTTCCTGGGCCCTCTTCTTTGCCAATGCCCATTCCCCAGTAACTCACATCCATTCATTCCTGTGGCTTTTGTTTTCTCCATGTGCTGAATCTCCAGCTCCAATCTTTGATTTCCAGATTTGCATCTCAAACTGCCTACCTGACCTTGCTGCTGCAGACACCTCTGCAGGCTCATCCCAGGCATCTCTGAGTCAACATGTGAGGAGCTTAGCATACTATACGCTCACTGCTAGACCTGTGCTGGGCTTCTCCAATAGGGGAACCAGTATCCTACTATCTTTCCATTGCTCAAGACGGAAACCAGCACAGGCCTTGGCATCTCCCTCCATCCCACCTTCTCACATCCATGCTATTAGCTACTCTTGTCCATTCTGCCTCTGAAATATGTTGCAAATCTGGTCACTTTCTGGTTCCACTTTCTAGTTCCATTCTTAACCCTGGAGGCTACATTCATTTCTCACCAAGTAATACCTCCAAACTGGTCTTCCTGATTCCATTATCAACCTTATACTTACAGCAGCAAAATAGATTAGAAAATGTTAATCCTCATTCTAATACTCTGCATGGGGCTTCCCATTTCCCTTAGAAGAAACCTAAACTTTTTACAGCCAATGAAACCTAAGTAACCTTCCCCTGCTTAACACTGCAGACTCCAATGGGTCCTCTCTCCTCCTGGCATGCCAGGTTCTAGCCTTCCAGATTTTCCTCTCATTCTTCAATTCTTGAAGCTCTTTTCTGCACCAGGACCTTTGTACATGCTGCATACTTGCCCACAATGCCCCCCTCATCTGCTTTTCCATAGCCCTTTCTTTCTTAAGCACTCAGCTTAAACAGAATGGCCTTTCCTGACTGCCTTCCATCAACTAAGCCCATCCACTTGTATTCTGACACAGATTCCTGTTTGTTTTTCTTCACAGCAGGTGTTAATATTAGTATCTACATGTTTCCAAAATCTCATCCATTAGACTGTAAAGTCTACACAGGAGGGACCACACTTTTTTTTTACTATTTATTTGTGGTTTTTTTTTTTAACCTTTTAATTCTCAGTATCTCTCACAACTCCTAGAATGTGATGAACACTTAATGATTAATGCCTAAGAGAAAGAAAAGAGGCTTAACCTCCTATTCTAGCAGCTTCTTTGTGACCTTGACTGACCTCCTTTAGGGCAGAGTGGAGTGTGCTAGGCCAAGGGGCATTGGATGCAGAAAGAAAGGCTTTATTTTTTTATTTTTTATTTTATTTTTTTGAGACAGAGTCTTCCTTGTCACCCTCGGTAGAGAGCTGTGGCATCACAGCTCACGGCAACCTCAAACTCTTATCTCAGCCTCCTGAGTAGCTGGGACTACTGCCACAGATGGGGACTACTATGCCCACCACAACACCCAGCTATTTTTAGAGATGAGGTCTTGCTCCAGCTCAGGCTGGTCTCGAACTTGTGAACTCAGGTAATCCAGAGTGCTAGGATTACAGGTGTGAGCCGCTGTGTCTGGCCTTAAGGAAAGCCTTTAGTATCTCAGTGTCTGTGGCTGGCACAATTTGACACTCGGAGTGTTCTTTCGTACAGAAAGTTAAAATGAGGACCTTCCTAAAGAGTTTTCTTGTGTTTTGAAATTTCTCTGGGACTTTTGGTTGTTATATCTGGGACACCTGGTCAAGTGTCTGAGTTATGTTCAAAGAGATGTGTATATTTTGTTACAGGAGAATAAATTTGCTCTAAGCTGTGCTGTGGCTCAAAGTGCATGTTCTCTGGCAGAAACTTCTAGGCTTACACTGTCCTCTGTCATCACCACTGTCAGATGTTAATTAGGAAACTGTGTGTTTGTGTAGCCAGAGAGAGTTCAAAAAGCCGTTAACTCAGAGAAGGAAGGTGGCAGAGTCTGAGAAGAAAAAGGGAAATGAAAAAAATGACCACGGAAGTACTCAATGAAAGGGGGGTAATCAAAGAGGAAAAGGAGGAGAAGTAGTTGAAAAAAGAAAAAGCCTGTTTCTATCTCGGTGAGAGCCTGTGAGGGGCCAGTTTTCCTTCTCCCCCCTGGCACGGGCTGCCGTCTGAGCAGGGCCTCCCAGAGATGGGCAAAGAGGCTGGTAGGTCATTAGCCGTGGACATGAAAAGTAAATCTGTACAGGTAGAGGTAGAACATTCTTTGGTGGCTGCCGTGTTAAAACCTAAAGTTTTAACAGATCACTAATAATCAAGGGCTTTCTTATGTTGAGGGCAGAATAAAAAATAAATAAATAATCCTCCTACAGGGAGAGGAGATTTCAGCATCTTACCTCCCTTAGCAAGAATTGATTTTCTCTGCGAAAATTCAGATTTGAGAGCTAAAGTGTGTGTGTGTGTGTGTGTGTGTGTGTGTGTGTGTGTGTGTACAAAAACAAAGGAAAACCTTGTGCTTTTTTTCCTTCTTCTGAGTTTGGAAGCCAAAACAAACAAACAAAAAGTATGATCATTTTAGAGGGGGTATTCTGGAGAGCTCTCCCGTTATAAACTGGTTAGTAACAAAAGTTTGTGTGTTTTCAACCTCTCTTTCTAAAGACATCCACCAGGAACTCCTAAAACCCACGTTTTATTATACTGTGGTGAGAAGGAATTTTGTGACCTTTTGAGAAATGTTGTTGGAGTTTTTCCTAAGAAAACCATGATATGGAAGTGAACCAGATTTCTTGGCCTTGGGAAGTTTGTTGCAAGGCCCAAGGCTGTGTTCTCATCAGTGCTGATGTCCTAACCAAGCAGACTAGTCGCCGGCTTGTCCTGCGTGTAAGTGTTTGGACTCGATACTTCCAAACTTGTTTTGCTTTCTGCCCACCCCTGGGGTTGTGGAACAGACGGTAATGACCTCTGGGAAGCATGCGCACCTTCCCGCTGTGCTCGGGCTCTCGGCGTACCCTGAACAGGGGGTTGAACTTCAAAGGTCCTGGGGACTGGACAGGGCATATGAGACTCAGCCTGGAAGGAAAGATGTGCGTTTTGGGGACACAAGGAGCAAGCTTCGCCATGCCTACCATCAGTGCTCCTGCTTCTCAAGCCAGTCCTGTCCAAATACTGTCGGGCCACATCTTTCTTGAACTATCTCTTCCCTCTTTCCTTTACCGCCAGGCCTTTTGACCATTCCTATAGAATTGCCTTTGCAAAATGCGCTTCTTTTCCCTGTTGTTGAAACCAGAATTCTCAACTGGGATTCACTGTGCCCTCCAGGGGACATTTGGCAATGTCTAGAGACAGTTTTGATTTTCACAACTGGAGGGGGTGGGAGGTGCTATTGGGCAGAATCCAAGGATTCTGCCCCGTATCCTACAAGGCACAGGACAGAAGCCAGCACGAAAAAGTACCTACCCTAAAGTGGCCACACTGCAGAGTGTCGTGCACTTAACTGTCGTGGTTTGACGTGTTTAATCCCAGATCCTTTGTTCTTCTCACTCACACACTTTCCTGGGCCCTCTCAGCGACTGCCTCTTAAATAAGTTATAGCAACACCTTGATGGCTCCCATCCATTTCTGGATGGCTCCTAGAAATCCAGCTAGATTTCTCTTCCATAAACTCGCATATCTCCCCTCCCACTGAGCATCTCCTGCTTCATACCTTGTGGACAGCCTTTCAGGTTTTGTTTTGTTTTGGTTTTAGATTCTTGACAAGGAAGAACAGTGATCACAATTTAAAAAGTAATCTGAGATATGTGGTCACCTGTTTTTAATGATAAGGAATTAAAAATAACATTTATTTTGAAACAAGAAAACACAATTTAGTGGCAGGCTCTGAGATAATCAGACCCTGCTTGAAATGCCACAAAAGTTGCTGAAGAGAAACCCGTGAGCCTTTTAGGACAGAGAGTTTTTGACGGAGAGAGCCTTGCCAGAGGAAAGTAGCTCTTTGAGTTAAATAAAGACTTGTTCTCTTTCACTGTGGACTCCAAGGGCTCCACCCAGTTGTCAAACTCTTTCAGATAATGTGCTGTCACTTTAGGGTAACAATGCCTATAAGTTGAAAATTATCAATTTGCTTTACATTCAAAGACCATATCTTCTCTACCTTTCAATCGCCCAGAACACTGAAACAGAACTGCCTCTCGTGAGAAATTTGATAGATATTGAATAAAGGCATTTCCCAGGAAAACCTCTTGTCTTTTATGTTTAGGCCTTACCTTTGTCCATTCCCTTCCTCACTGGAAAGACCCCCAGAGTGAGTACATATGCCCTCAACACACACGCACACACATACACACTCGCGCACGCGCTAACCCTAAGTCAGCTGAAGACATGCATTTAGGAAGACCACCAGTGAGCGACCGCCATTCTCCGGGGCTGCTGGTGAGTCCCTGTAGAATACCCTGCCAGGTCAGTAAGGGCAATTAGAGTCAGGAAGGAGAAAGTGAGGGAAGGGACCCAGCATGGGGTCCGTCACAGGAGGGACTGGAAATTAGCCTCAGGCCTGTGCTTGCGGGTGCTTTCCAGAATCTCTATCATCTCCCAGGGACAGCATCTGTTTCCACACTCAGAGCCCTTTATTGACACCGTGATGAGGTATTGGAAGGGAGGGGCAGGTGCCCTGAGGCATGGCATCTCCAAAGCAGGAGTAGAGCCTCAAATGTTCTAGCTTTCCTCTTTCTTAAAAAGAACAGTCTTCTTCCTCCAACTTGGAGCAGCTTTCTAGAGAGCTGCCCATCTGTCTCTGTCTTTAAAACAAGTCTCCATGTGCGCCATGTAGAGCCAGGCAGGGAGGCATGGAGGAAGGGTGGGTTACAGGCTGACGAAAGTTAGATGTACAGAGAAGCTATCAAGCAAAACCTGGGGTGAGGATGGGGTTCTACCTGACCCCATCTCAGAACGAGCCGCTGCCGAGCAGCGCATCCCACGATGTACGAATGGCCTGGAAGATGCAGATATATTCCTGATTCTTGGGCTTTAAGTTCCCGTATCTCTCTTTTATCTTACCCTTAATTGGATAGAGTCCAAATCGCCACTTCTTTACCAGGCTGGATTCCTTCAAAGTCAACTAGCTTTCTGCTAGAAGAATGATGCTTTGAGACATTGGTTAAACTATGATGCTTGGAGACATTGGTTAAGCTATCTATTAACCCAAAGGACGACGGTTGTAGTAGGTAAAAGATCAGTTAAAAAGCCTCTTCAGAAGATTCAGAAGATTATTATTTACCCATCTGTTCAGTTCACAGAAGAGTTCCTAAACAGTAGGCTTTTCTTCCTTGGCCCACTGGAGCATTCCTTTCTCTTTCTGGGTCAGTAAAGACTAATCACTTTTCCTCCAGTGTTTTATTATGAACATTTTAAAGCAAGGTTGAAAGAATTTTATGGTGAACACTTGGTCACCCATCACTTCCACTATTAGTAGTTCACTGTGTTTTGCTTTATCATAAACCTATCCATCTTTCCATCCGTTAATTCATCTTGGTGCATTTCAGAATAGACTGCAAACATTGTTCTTCTTTGCCATGAATAGGACTTGGTTTTTAACTTCCGTTTGCAGGCTGGGCAACCTGTGTGAGCCCACCTAAATACAGCAGAGATCAAGAGGAGCCTGTGAATCCTCCTGTGGGCGGTGGATCACCCCAGCCTCCTCCTCCTGTGCATTTTAACACTGACTCTTTAATTACAGTGGTGCCTAGCTTGTGCACTTGAGTTCCTAGAAAGTGAAAAAGGGAATTTAAACAAATCTCCTTTTCTTTAAAGACTTCGGTATTGGAAACTGAAAAGACTCCTGTAGGCAGCACAGATAGAGGAGCTTTTAAAAAGGTAAAGCCTCACGGAGAGGTAATCTCTAGAGTCTATGGGTTCATTTCTGGACCCATAGACTCTAGTTCATTTCTGGACTCTACAATTTCTGGATTTCCCTATCAGATTTACTTAAAGCAAGACTGTACATTTAATAACGAATGTAAGGGACATAGAGAAGGCAGATGGTCTCTGTTTGGGGATATAGTATGTTCCCCAAATGGTGTCAAAGACCATCACCATTGTCCCTCCTTGCAGGAAGTCAGAGGCAGAAACTGCAGTGGGACACTTAGAGAGAAGTAAGATAAACTGTTTTAGCTGGGAAAATAGATGGTATTATCAAGACCAGAGATTACATTACTAGAATTTTCAAAACCACAATTACTGTGTGTCTTTACTGCATGTAGTTTTCAAGCTTGAGGAACATGACCTGGCAGTGTAATAACAAGCCTGGCTGTAATAGTATTCTAGTAAGCGGTGCTTTGCCTCCATTTCCATGTCTGTTGTTACTTATGTTTAAGTTTTAATTTTAATTGATATTTTGACTATGTTTATCCCTCAGGAGATTTTGTGAAACCTTCCATTACAAAAAATGATATATCGAACATATTAGACACAAAAACTTCTCCTTAATGTACCCAGAAATTAGATCTTATTAGTACAAGAAAACTTTATTCTAAAATCTCTCTCCATTAATACCACAAACAAAACAGACAATGTCAGAGAGAGGACATCAGTTTGGGAAGAGTCAGTAACAGGAACTCAGATCCATGTATGGCCTGAATAGAAGAAAGGAGGAGAGAATGAGGCACATATGAAGTGAACACTGTTATGTAACCTCTTTATTAGAAACAGCATCTGAAAGAGAAACCCTGAATGGGACTCAGTGACTCAACCTGTAATCAGAGCATTTTGGGAGCCTGAGGCGGGAAGATCCCTTGAACTCAGGAGGTTGAGACCAGCCTGAGCAAGAGTGATCTATTAAAAAAAAAAAAAAAGTAAGTACCTTGGGGGAAAGACTCCCTATTCAATAAATGATGCTGGGAAAACTGGATATCCACATGTAAAAGACTGAAACTGGACCCTCACCTTTCTCCACTCACAAAAATTGATTCAAGTTGGATAAAGGACTTAAATTTAAGGCATGACACA
>CAUYON010005650.1:0-11809 GCA_963573935.1 Arctocebus calabarensis | reverse complement strand
AATTTTTGAAATCCATGAGGTGGGGAGGTTCGGTTGAGGGTGACGTTATCTTAGGCCATGGCTGGCCAGGCTCAAACCGGCCAATAGGCTTTATTGTGACCTTTTTAGGAAGGGCCAATGACCATACGGGCCAGGCTTTTTGGTGCGAGCTGCGGCGGGGAGGAGAAGGACTCCCGGCGCCATTTTAGGTTAAAGAGCCTGATGGTCGCCAACACCTTTACAGCAAATGTCTGACTCCCGTTGGGCAAAATCAAGGATCATAGCCTCTCCCTGTCCACTGGACAAACTCCACCTGTGCCCACCCTGGGAGGTGCCAGAGAGAGACGTGGGCACAGAATCCTCTGCCTGGAAACTGCTTGGAGTGCCAGAAACATCGCAAAGACACACAGGACAGACAGGGGTGGTGCCTCCTTGCAGCTTCACGGGGTCAGACAGACAGAGCGTGCCTGACATCACCTTCCCACACACGCTGTGAAATCGTCAGCACAACCAGCCTGTGCAGTGATCACTTAGGACCTGTGTGTGCCGTGAGAACATAACATTAAATTCACTCTGTAAATTTAAAGTATTAATCACATTCTTATTAACTGTAATCACCAGGACTAAGTCTCCACAGCTTGTTCCTGTAAGTGAAAGATTGTATCTTTGATGAATATCTTTCCATTAATTAATGCATCTTATTAATTCACAGATAATTTTATCGTGTACCATATATTTTGAAAACTATGGTTTTTCTGCTCTAGGAAATTGATTAGAAATTGCTGTAATATTTGTGGCTTACTTATTGGTCTGTACATACAGTAAGTATAGATATGCATAACCATGAAATACAGTGTCTGGGTCAGACTGATCTTTAGCTCCACAAAGGAAGGACTGTATTCTACCTATGCTTTTATGTCCCCTCCAACTCAGCCAGTGGAAGCTGAATGAATAACTGTGGCATACAAAATTGTGATCCATGAAATATCATGGAAGAGAAAAAAAGACAAAAAATACTGAGTGCTCACTATACCTGGAAACACATTAAATATTTCAACTAGATTATCTTATGTCTTTCTTACATTAACCCTGAGGGATATGTGGTTATTAACCACATGTCACCACGGGGAAAAGTGGACCAAAGCCACAGAGCCAGCTGACTCAGGAGCCATCCTGGCAACTGGCATCTGCAGACACCCAGAAAATGTTCTAGCTAAGCTAGAGAGGTGTGATGGCATTTGGGAAGCCACTGCCTGGGGTGACACGGTGGCCCTCAGCACGTCCTTCTACTTGCACCTGCACCACTTTTCATAAAATGCCGCCCATCCCCACTCCTTGCCTCCCCCTGAGCTGCCTATTCCCACTGGTGCCAGGGCCAACCCCCTGAGGCTGCACCAACTTCACTGCCAGTTCACATTCCCAGAGTGTTTGGGGTTGACCCCTTTTCTCTGTGCCAGGTCAGCACCATTATCTCCTACTAGTCTGAAGAGGGAGTGTTGCTCTGGATTATATGACAAAAGCGGAGTGCTGACACTGCCGGGGGAGCTCGCTCTGTGGCCGTGGGGACCACGCCTCTCCTTCTGAGGCAGCATGGCTCCGCCTGGCTCCAGACCCAGAAACCCGAGCTCAGTTCCTCACCTGTGGCAGCACTGGGCAAGGTGTTTAACCTTTCAGGCCTCAGTGCCCTCATCCACATAGTGAGAACCGTGATGTGAACACACACTTCACAGGCTGGCTCTGAGGATTAAATTGGTGGCTGCATGTAAAACTTAGAGCACAGCTCCTGGCACATAACCAGCTCTCTTTTTCCGATAAAGAAGTACCCCCCTAGGAACCCTCATAAGTTCTCTAAACAAAGAGAATTCAGAAGTCAGCATCACATGAAAAATGCAAAAACCCAAAACACATAATAAATTCCCAGGTGCAATTTTCCATATGTTACTCTGAGAAGATAAACTATCTTTGGTAGTGCTCTGAAAAGCCTCTCTCTCTCTCTCTCTCTCTCTCTCTCTCTCTCATTACTCTGGGCTTTCACGATTCTACCTTATTTGCCTAAACATCATCTCCGGAGTTGACTCCCTGACGAGGTTTCCCGGGAAGGGCTGGAGACAAGGGCATATTTACTTCCAGGGCAGTACTGGACAGGCCAGTCTGTAGAGGGTTCTGCTCCTTCATAAACACTTTGCCTCTGCCAGAGGCGGCTTGCCGGCTTGCCCTCCACTCTTACCTTCCTCCCTTAACTTGACTGCCCTTACCACCTGCAAGAGAACACCGTGAATAAGATTAATTATTAATTTAGAAAAAATGACTTCAAACGCTTCAAAAGTCAACATAGGTGGGGGAAACCCCCAAAACTGGTTATACAGTTACATTGGTGATTTGATCATTTTATTTATTCTTTCTTTCCATCTTGAGAAACAAAAGGTCTTCCCAGTTTTATGGCGTCTCAGATACAAATGACTATGAATCGAGATGTGATGGCATTAAAATATTTATTAGTTAAATCTGACACTTACATTTTCAGTCTTATCTCCAAAGACCTGGGAGGTGTATATTATTAAATGGAACCTACACTGAGACGTCTTGCTCCCAGAATACATAATATGCCTGCTTAGTCTCTCTGCACGCAGCTGTTTAAGCTAAAGAATTTCAGTGGCTTCTGGACATTCAACCTTTTTTTTTTAATGTCTGGGGAACTGAGCACGCAATCAATCACTGTGACTGACAGTTTGGGCATTTTGCAGATGTGACTCAAGAACACTAACTATAGTACTGGAGATTCTTAATGCAAGATACCATACCTTCAGAAATTATGTTTCTTGTTACTTCAAGCTAAATATCAGGTCACTTTGGCCCACGAGTTCCTTCCAGGAGCAGGACTTAAAGGTTATGAGTTTTCAGATATTCATAGTTTGGGTGTTGGGATCTTTCCAAGCTCCACAGAAACTAATACATTTGACTAATTGTAAGTGCCTGAAATATTCAAGATTAGTCTCTGCTAAGGTAAAGCCAGCCACTAACAACAGACTTCTCGGGCATTGCTGGTGCTAGACCATGTTCCACGTGTGTTCCACAGAGCAACTCGTCTAATCTGCCTGAGTCCTATGAACAAAGTAGCATCATTTCCCCATTTAAAAAATAAGAAAACAAAGCCCAGAAAGGGAAACAATTTGCAGAAGTCACACAGCTAGTAAAAATAAAACCAGGCTATGGACCAAGGCCATCTAACCTTCACACAGACTTCTTCGGGGCCAATTTCACACCTTGAGGGTTTCCCGGAATGGGGGGGGGGGACATCATGCGTGAGCAATCATGGAGAAGCTGCACATTTACAAGTAAGAGTGTTGAGAAGCCCAAATAAATTAGGAATTTCACATAGTTCTGTCAAAACTGGCAAGTTTGTTTTTCGTTAGTTTTTGGTTTTTTTTGAGACGGTCTCACCATGTCACCTGGGGTAGAGTGCTGTGACATCACAGCTCACAACAACCTCAAACTCTTGGGCTTAAGAGATACTCTTGCCTCGGCCTCCCAGGTAGCTGAAACTACAGGTACCCCCCACAATATCCGGCTATTTTTGTTGCAGTTGTCATTGTTTAGCTGGCCCTGCCGGGATCGATCCCGCCACCCTTGGTGTATGTGGATGGCATCGTAACCACTAAGCTATGGAGCAGAGCCAAAACTGGCAAGCTTTAACAAAGGAAGTGGTGTGTTGGCCGGCAGGAGTCGGCCCTGGCTCCAGTCATCCTCAGGGATCCTGCGATCCCAGGCACAATGCTGGGCACAGGTGGTCGGCTCGGTGAGGGGCAGGACCAGAGGACAGTTGTCAGCAAGCCTGCAGTGTAAAACCGGCTCTAAAAATGTGGAAGAATATTAAGTCCTGGAACATAGAGTTTGGGATCTTAGCAATACTAAGGTTTTAAGAATGTTGGGGCACGTCAACTCTGCAGTCCCCACCTCGCTCTGTAGCTGCCGCAGCCTGTCCAGAGCCTCACACAGGTGTCACTCACGGGGGGCTCTGCCCTGCGCCAGCCCTGCCCAGCCAGGGAAGAACTGTCCTCCATGAAGCCAATCCCCACTCCCAGAATGTTGGGGACCACCGAGTAAAATGATTAAAGCACTGTTGGGAAAGTATATAGAATGTTGGACCACCGAGTAAAATGATTAAAGCACTGTTGGGAACTTTATTATACTTACCATTAGTTTCAACCTATGGAATATCCAAAAATAGCCGGATATTGTTGACTTGCCCCAACATTCTTAAAGATAAAGTATCTATGCTAAGAATGGGAAATGAGAAGTGGCTGAGATGAGAGCTGGAATTTCAGTGAAACCGAGGAGCCGTCAAGTCTAAGGGAACCGTTTGCAGTGCGGACGGGGCAGAGGAGAACTCAGGGGCTCGGAGGCCCCCCGCTGGCCCCCCACTGGGCCGCACTCAGACCACCAGGCACATTTTAGTGTCTAAATGCCTAAGACCCATCCCAGCCAATTACATCAGAATCTCCAAGATCCAGACCTGACGTCAGTATTTTGTAAAGCTTCCAGACAGATTTTATTGAAGACTATTGTTCTAATAAGTAATGAGGATTTTATCGTCAGAGCTGACAGTAAGAATGGAAAAGGAAGGAATTTTGAAAATAGTATTAAAGGAAAAGCAGTGTATCTTCTTGAAAGTGGGTGTGAGAATTGGAGAATTGTTCCCTTAACTCACTAAACAGACAAAACAAAAAAACTTCATTTCACACAGGTTAAACAAGCTTGGGAAAGGTAACCTTCTTGAAGAACTAAGCTTCCAAGGTGGAAGTTTGCAGCGAGGAAGGCGTCAGTCATGAGGCAGCCTCTCTCTCCTGTGCTCACACTGGGGCTGCTGACCCCTCACCTGTCCTCCTAAAGGTGGCGGTGGTTAGGAAGGTCAAGGACAAGAACACAGAGCACAGAACTCTCCACATGGAAAGGCAGCTCCTCTGTCACATTAGACAAAATCATAGATAGCAGCTTCACATTCAACTTACTGTTTCCACTCACTGAGCTGATAAACTAACTTTGTGACTTTAGGCTCATCTTCCAAAACATCTCTTGGGCTTGTTTTTGGCATTTCAACAGGCTAAACCCCAAATTCCAGACCCTGATGTGCTGTGCTCCGCAGGCACGGACTCTGCTCTTCCTTACCTGAGGTGCTGGACCGACAGGGCTGTGCACTCTGATGGGCCTCAGAGATCCGGGTTCTGGGCACCCGCCACTGAAGGAGCTGGGGCAGAGACGGCTGCGTCGTCTTCGGCCTTCCCGTGCTCTGGAAGAGCCCTACTGACAACTTCTAACCGCTGGGACTTAGTTGTTTTGAGTAAATTCCAATGTGCTACCAAACTTCAATTAATCGATTTTCTATCATATTTTTACCATCTGAATGGGAAAAGAATTAGAAATGGAACAAAATGAGTCTGAGCCACTTCCTTTAAAACACATCACACTAACTGCAACTTGCCACACACCATTACCTGCTGAAATCCTAGGTTATAAATACTAATTATTTCATCCAGACTTCACATTTCCAAATGTTTTACAATCACATTTGGTTAATCCTTCATAAAATCTCATGAGCAGGCTAGTGTTAATATTCTCATTTCAAAGCTAGAGAAATAGAGGTAGAGAAAAGTTAAATAATGGTAAACGCGATTGACCAAGCCAGTGGGAAGGAAGCTTGCGGCCACACAAATGTGCGGCCATCCTTGCAGCCCACTGGGAGATGCTGATGCAAAGCGCCTCTGCCAGCATAGAACAGTCCTTCCCTGTGACTCCAGGACTCTATTGGGTCCCAAGACCTTAGTAGGGTCATGAAGGAAACAGAAGCAGGATTTTTGAAATATTATTTAAGTTCTCAGTAATTCAAGTATCTTTGTAAAAAAAAAAAAATACTGATCCCCCAAACTGAGAGAGTTTGTCCAAGATAATTCCTGAACCAGACATCACTCCACACCGCATTGTGAGCGGCAGAGAGCCATGAGGCAGGGTTAGGCCAGGGAGAAGTTCACAGACATGAGCCAAGTCGGTTTTCCCCACTCTGCCCCCGCCCTATCTCTTCCTCCCTTTAACCAATAAAACTTACTTATTTAACAACTGTTACGGGGAGCCTTTCATGAGTCAGACACTTCATGAAATACTGGCAATACACAAGAATGAATAATAACTACACAATCCCTCCCTACGGTTCACAGCTTTGCAGGGGAGATAGAAAAACAAGCAAATAGCTCAGTCTACACCATATCACACTCAGGTGCTGAGTA
Source organism: Arctocebus calabarensis (assembly GCA_963573935.1). Taxonomy (NCBI): domain Eukaryota; kingdom Metazoa; phylum Chordata; class Mammalia; order Primates; family Lorisidae; genus Arctocebus; species Arctocebus calabarensis. Next base: position 5,552 of record CAUYON010005650.1, on the reverse strand, counting down.
GGAGCAGGGTGGGGTGGGCAGGCTGCAGGAATATTATCAATAGAAGCCCCTGAGCTTGGTCCTGAGGTAGTACAGAGGAGTTTGCCAATGAGAGGAAACCACAGTTGTTTTTCAAATGACATTCTTTCTAAGGATCCTAATCATAATTTGAAAGAGCAAGTAGTATTTCCCTGAACTAGGCCCTTCTCTGCTACTCCCCAAATCGCAATCTGTTGGGCAGCTCACTGCACATTTTCTATTCTGCAGCCTGAGTCTAGTGCTAGGGGACCATGGAAACATCATTCGTGAAAGGATGGATGGGTTTGAGGGCAGGGACCTAAATTCAAGTCATGAGTTGGAAAGGAAAAGAAGGGAGGGGACAGAGAGAGGAGAAAGGACTGGGAAGTGGGAGACAAGTGCTCTTGGCATCAGTGTCACAAAGTGGCTCTCTGCTGTGTGATCCCATTTGGGCCTTAGCAAGTTACTGTCTGGCATGGATTCATGGCTGAGAGCGCTTTGTTAAACGAAGTTGCTGCACAGTTAACTCTGTGATTATGAAGAGTGATTCAGCCATTAGTGGGGATGGGTCCCAGTGCAGCTGTGGGCTGGAGCAGGCTTGTCTGGGGGGGACCGAGGGGAGAGGGTCAGGGAGGACCTGAAAGAGCGTGTGTGTGCAGGGCTGTGACCCCAGTCAGCTCTGCTGCGTTACAGGGAGAGTTTCCTGTGCCAGCTCAGCCGGGCCTGCCTTTCCCCCAGGATATCAAGCTCCAAGTTTACAGTTCCTATCAGGGAGTCTCTTTGTTTGAACAAAGCCTCATTTGTTAGGAAGTGTCACAGATCAGCATGTATCAGATGCAAGATTGAATGTCCTCAAGCACAAAGACACACAAAGCCATGCCAGGACACCAGCAATGGGGCTTTTCACCAGGAGAAAACAGATGGTCGGAGTGGAAAAGGCCAGTCTTTATGGACGAGGAATCCTCTGGCCAGCCCCGCCCCAAGCCCCACACTCCCTGTGCCCCTCCCTCTCTCACTCCATTGCACTAACAGGGAAACACTCGATACGTTGCAACATCATCGGATGTTTCTATCCTTTTAATTAAACCAAGAGATCTGGAATAGGGATGCCCTTGTCTTTGCAGAGAAAGGATTTCAAAAAGAAAATAATAGAACCTCTTTTCCTTTAGGCTTGCAAGAGGCTTGTGTGTAATTTGTCCTTTGCAAGAGCAATCAAAGATAACTGGTGTGCAATTGATTACGGGCTTTGTGTCCTTTTAATTACTTGCTTCGACACACTGGTTCAGTTACACACTGAAAGCAGATCCGTCTGAGTTCTTGCTGAGCGGTGCCATTCTCTTCTGCTTACATGGTTTAATAATAAAGCTATTAGTGAGCCCCCACCACACAGAGCAGCCCTGTCAAACCAGCACAGATCTTCAATCCTGACTCCTCTAATAGGCTATTAGAGGTTTGCATGGAAAACAAGGGCAAAGAATGTTACATTATTGCTTAACTATAGGAAAGTATTCTACAGTTCTAGGAGGATAAAGTTTTCTTGATTCCCAAAGTAGAGTTCACAGGGCAGAAAAGTTAGAATTTATACATCAGGTGTTTAGTTTTTGGTTTTGGTTGTCTTTTTTTTTTTTTTCAGCTAACAAAGATAGGAATAATTTTTTTCTTTCTTTTCAGTGAACACTAACCTATAGCCTTATGAATGAAATTTCTTTGAAAAACCATAGGGGGGAAAATGCTACCACAATGCATAGATCAAATTTTTATTTGTATTCAGTGTACTAAAAATTCTGTCAAATAACTAAATGCCAAGACAAAAATGTAGGGACCATTTTATTATTACATCAAGTTCTCTACTAAAAAGATAGGACAATAAAAAAGGAGCTTTATACTGATAGAAAACTGAGTAACAACTCTCTATACCACTGTTAACTTGCCCACTACTAACTAGTGCCCTAGAGAGAAAGAAAACCTAAACAGTGCAGCAGCCACATCAAAGAAATAAACAATGTCCATATTTAGACTCTGAGACTATAGCTGCTGAAATAGGAAATGAGCGGAAGCTTAGGAAAGTGTGGTCCCCACTAAGGACACGAGATCTGAGGCCCAGCCTCCTGCGTTATCAAGCATCTCCTGGGGTGTGGTGACCACCCACCTGGGAAATTCTCCAGGTCTCACAGAGATGGTGGCACATGAGACAGCGTCTGCAGGCCAGAGTGCTGTGCCTGGTCATGACAACAGTCGTGACACCTTCTTCGAGGTTGTTCTTCTGGCAAAGAACTGGTGGTCTGGTCAGGGAAATGAGTCTCGAACCAAAATAATCAGAGGAACATGAACATGATGAGTTCAAAAGTACTCAGAGGAGGAGGAAATCTGCACACAAAGAAAAGATGGGGGAGGCCCCAGGGGCCAGGCACAGCTGCAGCGGTGCTGAAACAAAAATGGGACAGAATAGGGACAAAGAGCCAGACGCTGGTGCGGGAATGAACCTGAGGGCTGAAAACGAAGGACCACAGTGTCATTGGGCAGCCTGCCAAGAATTCTAATGCCAAATATCTCTTGGAAAAAAAAAACTTACCCAGTACCTTCTGTATGAAAATTGCTGACCTGAGCACTGAAGATGATAAAAGAAAGAAGACACAACCCCATCCCATAAAGCCCACTTTTGCGCAGAAAAGACAAACTGGGCATAGCAGGTGCCACATTACCATGTGTCTGTGTGGTGGTGTAGCAGGTGTCTACACTCACATCAGTCACCATGACCATGTGATATTGTAGCAGGTGTCTACACTCACATCAGTCACCATGACCATGTGATATTGTAGCAGGTGTCTACACTCATGTCACTCACCCAGACTGTGTGATATTGTAGCAGGTGTCTACACTCACATCAGTCACCATGACCATGTGATGTTGTAGCAGGTGTCTACACTCACATCAGTCACCATGACTGTGTGATATTGTAGCAGGTGTCTACACTCACATCAGTCACCATGTCCGTGTGGTGTTGTAGCAGGTGTCTACACTCACATCAGTCACCATGACCAGGTGATATTGTAGCAGGTGTCTACACTCACGTCAGTCACCATGTCCGTGTGGTGTTATAGCAGGTATCTACACTTATATCAGTCACCATGTCGGTGTGCTATTGTAGCAGGTGTCTATACTCACATCAGTCACCATGACCATGTGTTATTGTAGGAGGTGTCTACACTCACGTCAGTCACCATGACCATGTCCTATTGTAGCAGGTGTCTACACTCACGTCAGTCACCACAGCTGTGTGGTATTGTAGCAGGTGTCTACGCTTACATCAGTCACCATGGCTGTGTGCTATTGTAGCAGGTGTCTACACTCACGTCAGTCAACATGACCATGTGATATTGTAGCAAGTGTCTACACTTAAGTCAGTCACCATGACCAGGTGATATTGTAGCAGGTGTCTACACTCACATCAGTCAACATGACCATGTGATATTATAGCTGGCGTCTACACTCACGTCAGTCACCATGACCGTGTGATATTGTAGCAGGTGTCTACACTTACATCAGTCACCATGACCATGTGACATTGTAGGAGGTGTCTACACTCACGTCAGTCACCATGACCATGTCCTATTGTAGCAGGTGTCTACACTCATGTCAGTCACCATGACCATGTCCTATTGTAACAGGTGTCTATACTCACGTCAGTCACCATGACCATGTCCTATTGTAGCAGGTGTCTGCACTCACATCAGTCACCATGACCATGTGACATTGTAAGAGGTGTCTACACTCACGTCAGTCACCATTTCTGTGTGGTGTTGTAGCAGGTTTCTACACTCACATCAGTCACCATCTTGGTGTGCTATTGTAGGAGGTGTCTACAATCACATCAGCACCATGTCTGTGTGGTGTTGTAGAGGGTGTCTACACTCACATCAGTCACCATGACCATGTGGCATTGTAGCAGGTGTCTACACTCAAATCAGTCACCATGTCTGTGTTATATTGTAGCAGGTGTCTGCACTCAAGTCAGTCACCATGTCGGTGTTATATTGTAGCAGGTGTCTACACTCAAGTCAGTCACCATGTTCATGTGGTGTTGTAGCAGGTGTCTGCACTCACATCAGTCACCTCATCTGTGTGGTGTTATAGCAGCATGTTGGATATGTCATCTATTCCTTCAAATTGCCAGAGTTCTTCCACAAGGTTCAGCCATTTGTATGTTTCTTAAAATATTTAAGGATTTGATTTTGCACACACACACACAGAGTTCTTAAACTGCTAGAGCTTTGATATAAAACCACACCTGATCTCTGGGAGAACATACCTAAGTATTGGGCAGGAATACTTCAAGTAATGGAATCTGTGCCCAAGCACCATGTTCATACACCTCTGCAGTAGAATTATGAGCACAGAGAATTATGAGCACAGAGAATTATTGCTGCTCAGGAGGGGGACACAGGCAAGTTAGATGGGGGGGAATTCAATCTAGATCCTTAGAATGTTGCTTGTTAATTTTCCTTGAGTACAAAATGAGTATTCTGCTAGCATAACCTAAAAACCTTCTTTAAATTTTGTTTGCATTTTTCAGAAGAGAGTCAGTAAAACAGTTGGGTGAAGTGCTGGTGAATGTGGAGCTCTCACTTACAGGAACCGTGGGCTTCCTGCCCCTGTCTGTCTGCCCACATGGCTAATGAAATGGCTGCAGTAAATGTCTTTTGCAAAACTTTGGGTATGATTCATAGGGAACTCTGAAGAGAAATTTCATATTTTTCTTCTTTTTCAGAGTAATTGAATATCAATTTGGGGAGACTGATGGCTAAAATCTTCTTGTTGGACACCGTGGAGGGAGGGAGCTTTTCTGTTCCTCCCTCCACAGAAAATCACACTCCCACCACAGAAGAGCACGCTCCCTCCACGGAAAAGCATGTTCCCTCCAAAGAAAAGCAGGCTCCCTCCACAGAAAAAGCAGGCTCCCAACAGGGAAAAGCAGGCTCCCCATGCTCCCTCCACGGAGAAGCACGCTCCCTCCATGGAAAAAGCAGGCTCCCTCCACAGAAAAGCATGCTCCCTCTTGACCAGAGCTTCTCTGTTCTGCCTTTTTAGCCAGCACAGGGGAGAGTGAAGAGGACAAAGTCTGGACTCAGACTGCGGGGCAAGTTAACCAACCCCTATCCGCCTTGGCTTCCTGGGCTATAAAGCCAGGGGACCCTGCATTGCAGAGAAGTGAAGTTCAAGGAGCATTCAGCAGACTACCTTGGACAGTGCTGGAGAAACTGTCTATAGATCCCATCCCCTCTGTCGTCCTCTCTTGCTCTTTAATTTATCAGAAGGTGCCAAAAAACATATGTACATTTTAACAAAGGGGAAAACATTTCAAAATTGTAATACTCAAGTCTCACTTGACTTCTACAATTATAAGACATACGATAGGAGGGCGGAGCAAGATGGCGGACGAGTAACAGCTTCCTTGCAGCTGGGCACAGTGAGACTGGGGAGAGAGGACTTCAGGCATCTCTGCCAGGCAGGATCTGCCCAGAAACTTCCCTTTGGGGACACAGGGAGACAGCGTG
>CAUYON010005647.1:0-16873 GCA_963573935.1 Arctocebus calabarensis | reverse complement strand
TGCCTCTGCCTCCCAAGTAGCTGGGACTACAGTCGCCCACCACAACTCCCGGCCATTTTTTGGTTGCAGCCGTCATTTTTGTTTGGCAGGCCGGGCTGGATTCGAACCCGCCAGCTCAGGTGTACGTGGCTGGCGCCTTAGTCCACTGAGCCACAGGCACCGAGCCGAGACCACGTTTTATACTTTCTGTATTCCTGATGGGATCATATAATGCTTGCACGTAAAAATTCATAAATACGTACTGATTTATTTTAACTTAAAAATCTGAAGACGTGCTACTTGTCTAGGCAGTGGAATGGGTTTCTTCTTTCTTTTAGACAGTTTATTTTTGCAATCATGTACTTTTCACAGAAAAAAGCTGAAAGTATCCTGGTTAAATTGACTGGAGAAAAAGTATATAGAATCAGTAAAAATTGGTATTGCAGTGTATTTAAGAAAGAAAGCATAGGACTTTACTTTCTTTTCCCCATAATCACTTTTTTCTTTCTAATACCTTTGGTTTTTAGAAACAATTGATTATAAATTCTGTTTTTCAGACCTGCTTTCAAATATCATCATGTATGCACCCTTAGTTCTTCAGAGTTGTTCTTCTAAAGTCACAGAAACTTTTGACTATCTGTCATTTCTGCCCCTTCAGACTGTACAAGGGCTGCTTAAGGCAGTGCAGGTAAGTCTCCAGATTCCTAAGTAACTTGACAAAAGTCAGGTTTAACTGTCTAATGGAAGTCCGGTGCATTTCTTTTGGTTGCAGCCGTCATTGTTGTTTGGCGGGCCCGGGCTGGATTCGAACCCATCAGCTCAAGTGTATGTGGCTGGCGCCTTAGCCGCTTGAGCCACAGGCGCCGAGCCACATTTCTTTATAAATATGTCTGTGATCTCGTATTCCTCTTAAGTCTACAAAATAGAATTTGTATTAAAAGGGCAAAAGCACTGAACTAGATGGCTTTCCAAGTTTATCCTTCCTCTTAGCATTCTCTCTCCTTTGACTCATTTTCAAGTTAGTGAATTTAAAAGTCTCTTAGAAAAGGAAGTATAATAGATTTACAAAGGCATTCACAACTAGTTTTAATTTGGTATCTTAAAATGTACTATTGTCATTACTAAGTGTAATAAACATTAAACAATAAGCCAAGTGGTAAAAGTATTGGGTGGAAATAATAAGGGTTAATAAGCAAACTTGTTCTGTTTTTATCCACTGGTTTGTCTTTCAGCCCCTTCTCAAAGTCAGCATGTCAATGAGGGACTCCTTGATACTTGTCCTTCGGAAAGCTATGTTTGCCAGGTATGAAACATCCCTTGAGATCATAGGAAGTGATGCTTTCTAATGCTGGGCTAAAATTTCCCATCTCCTAGTACTACCTGTTCACAGTGGTCATGCAAATTCCTAACCCAACAGAGCACTTACATCAAATAAGGGATTATACTACGTGCTTTGTGTTGTTATGTTTTGTTTAGTCTTCAGAACAATCCTATGAAGTGAGAAATATTACAGTTCACTTCTTTACAGATCAGGAAATTTAGGTTGAGAGAAAATAAATGATTTTCCAAAGGCTAACTAATAGTCAGTAGTATTCAAAATCAGGTTTAACATCAGAGCTTATGATCTTAAGTGCGCTGCTGTACTCCTTCAAAAATAACCTTCAGGACAATGTTGTTGTTTTTGAGACAGTCTCAAAAGAGTGCCGTGGCATCATAAATCACAGCAATTTCCAACTCTTGGACTTAAGGGATCTTCTTGTCTCAAATTTTCTATTTTTAGTAGAGATAGGATCTTGCTTTTGCTTAGGTTGGTCTTGAACTCCTGAACTCAAGCAATCCACCTGCCTTGGCCTCCCAGAGTGCTGGGATTACAGTCATGAGCCACTGCACTCGGCCCAAGACAGTGTTCTAATGTCATTTACTGAGACCTGAGCTGGAACAGTTCCAAAGTTGGGAGGGCGGGAGCACCTTAGTGGAGAAGAATAATACTTAGAATCTTACTTGAGTGAACATCACTATTAATGATCTCTAGTGGCTAATAGATCACATTATGAGGGGACTAAGTTCTATTTAGAGCTCAGCCAATGCCTCCTGGCCTCTCTTTTATTTCTTAGTATATAAACTAGGGATAATACCATCTCCTCAAAATGTTATGAGGCAGTAATATGTGAAATATTTTTTGAGGATAAGATGCTTAATTAATAGCACATCAGCCATATTATACATAATACACTGTCTAGATGGAACAGCTAAGCCACATGCTGTTATATTTGCTCAGAACTGATGATATTTTTGTTATTCCTCACCCAAAGGCATGGTTAATCGACTGAGATTGTGTGTTGTAGCATCTGTAACATGAATTAATTGTTAAGCCTCAGTAAAAAGATAAGTTTGTCATTTTTCTGAACGTAAGATTTACATGGCACCTAGTAACTACACTTCTTTTTGAAGAAAGGAAACATGAAGAGATGCACTTCTTCAGACATAGCAAAAATCAGCAATTTCCTTTGCTATTCAGTACTTACAGTTGAATTACCAGCCCATTTTACAGCTTCTCAGCACTTATTACTCATAAGTAGAGAGCAGGATAGAAGAAAGTACAGTGTGTCATAACGGAAAGAAGACAATGAAAAAAATCAGCTAACTTTCCATACTGGTAATTACTTTGGATAGCTGATGCTTTATTTTGAGTATGTAGATTCATCGTGGTTTGTTTGGTGCTGCATTCCTTTTCTATATGGAACTAGCTGGATTTTTCTGATCTAGAGGTATATTTCTGAGAGTTAGTACTATTATTAACTTCTCTGTCTATTCCTGAGCTAGGCAGCTTGATGCCCGAAAATCTGCAGTTGCTGGTTTTTTGCTGCTTCTGAAGAACTTTAAAGTTTTAGGCAGCCTGTCATCCTCTCAGTGCAGTCAGTCTATTGGTGTCAGTCAGGTAAGAATTGTTCATGTTTACTTGAAGTATTTGATATGCAAGCTATTTTCTGTTACGGTTGGAATGATCCTAAAACTGAGAGTTTCATGATGATGATGATACTGGCTAATACTTATACTACACTACTATCCAATGTGGTAGCAACTATCTTCTATGTGGCTGTTATTTAACACTTGATTGAAATGTGGCTAGTCTGGCTCAGCGCCTGTAGCTCGGCAACTAGGGCACCATCCACATACACTAGAGCTGGCAGGTTCGAACCCAACCCAGGCCTGCCAAACAACAATGATAACTACATCAAAAAAATTGCCAGGCATTGTGGTGGGCACCTGTAGTCCTAGCTACTTGGGAGGCTGAGGCAAGAGAATCGCTTAAGCCCAAGAGTTGGAGGTTGCTGTGAGCTGTGATGTCACAGTACTCTACTGAGGGCGACATAGTGAAACTGTCTCAAAAAAAAAAAAAAAAATATGGCTAGTCGGGCTGGGCGCAGTGGCTCACACCTGTAATCCTAGCACTCTGGGAGGCTCCGGTGGGTGGATTGCCTGAGCTTGTTGGTTCAAGACCAGCCTAAGCAAGACCGACACCTCATCTCTAAAAATAGCTAGACATTGTGGCAGGTGCCTGTAGTTCCAGCTCTACTTGGGAGGCTGAGGCAAGAGAATCACTGGAGCCCAAGAGTTTGAGATTTCTGTGAGCTATGATGCCACGGCACTACTGAGGGCAACAAAGTAAGAGTCTGTCTCCAAAAAAAAACACAAAACAATGTGGCTTTACAGTTGTGCTGTGTGTGTAATATTCACATTGAATTTTGAAGATTTACTGTAAAATAAAAGGATATAAAATATTTCACTAATAACGGTTTTATATTAATTCATGTAAGTTTGTATCAACCAAAGAAAATGATGAAGTTCATAAATTTGGAAAAGAGCTGTTTCTTAAAAAGTTGCAGCCTGCTGGATAGCCATTTTGACAGCATGTACTTTCGGCAAAAGGTTAGGGAAACAGGAATTTATACTGAGTGTGGTGGACAAATATATTTAACAAACTGTAGAAGGAAGCATGAATATTTATGAAGGTAGGAACATATGCAATTAAGCTTCGTGCCTCTTAGTATGTCTCCTATACAAAAAATCTCCAGCCTTAGTATGATTCAGGGATAGAGTTTTTGGCCTTTTAATGTCAAAAGGTAAAACAGAAAACAGGAAAACCCTCTCTATATAACGTCTATAGTCTGATCTAAACCACTCCCTAATCATGGTCTATAGACTGTTACCAGAAAGGAATACAGATCAGCTGTAGGGTAACTGCAAAAGGTAGGTTCAGTAATAAGGCAGTTGGTTGAAATCAGCAGTGGAGTGAATCTTTCTTAAAGGCTGGTTCTGTTTAATCCTTACAGAAGAAAGGCAAATGGTGATTAGTAAGGCAGGGGTGGGTATGGTGTCATGGCCAGAAAGTTATACTTTTAAGGTTTCTCTGGGAATCCTCCCTTTTGCCAAGATGGGGGTCTGTTCATTTGTTTGGGCGGCTTAGGATTTTATTTGTATTTCTTATTGAAATGCATAAAATAGTAAGATGGACTTGTTTCTCTTTGCTTTTTTGATGTGGCTACTAGAAAATTTTAAATTACGTGCATGGCTTACATTTGTGGTTTATGTTATATTTCTTTTAAATAGTACTGTGCTAGAGTGCTTATTATTTCATTTAATCCTCACAATAATTCTCCGAGGCAAGATACTATTATTATCCCTACTTTTTCCCAGATTCCTGAGGTCAAGGGATCTTCCCGAGTTGGCTTCCCAGAGTGTTAGAATTACAGGCATAAACCATGCCTGGCGTATCCCTACTTTTTAATGTCAGTCTGTTTACTTGGTACATGAATATTGATTAAACCTGATTTGCGATAAAACTTTTTACAATAATTTGGTAACCTGGGTTTTAAAGCGATAAAATTATCTTTGTAATTTAAATGGTGTACTCTTAAGGTTTATAAATAGGAAACATTTACATAAAGTTTGATTAGGAATCCTCACTTTATCATGCTGTTATCTGTAATATATGGCATAGGTTAAATATCAGAAACTCTGGGTATCATTTCTCTATTACTATTCCCTTTAAGGATGAGGAAACTGAGGCTGAGAGAGGTTATATATCTTGTCCACTGTTGTATAACCAATAAAGGGCAGAACTGGGATTTGGCCTCAGGTATGATAGACTACCCCACTTTGATGCCTGGAATAAGGATTAGGAATTTTTCATCTATAATTGTTTTTTTTTGTTTTTGCTTGTTTGTTTTTATTTTTGTTTTTGTTTTTCAGAGACAGTCTCATTTTATCACCCTCAGTGGAGTGTGGCGTCACAGCTCATAGCAACTTTCAACTACTGGGCCTAGGCAATTCTCTTGCCTCGGCCTCCGGAGTAGGTGGGACTACAGGCGCCCGCCACAACGCCTGGCTATATTTTTGTTGCAGTTTGGCCAGGGCTGGGTTCGAACCCACTACCCACGGTATATGGGGCCAGCGCCTTACCCACTGAGCCACAGGCGCCTATAATTGTTGATTTTATTATATAAATCAAAGGACTTAATACAGTTCCTCATTTCCTTGGTCATGTCTGTTTTCTAAACAAAAGACTTTCTTTAAACCTCTGGAATTTATGGAATTTTAAGAACTAGATTTTTTTTTTGGCTACTGAGAGGACATTTAAGGCAATTTTAGGTCTTTCAAATAAAATCATGCATATTATGACTACTGGGTTTTAGTGGCTTCTTGAATTAATCAATGTGCCTTTTTAAGCAGCTGATAGTGTCAAGAAAACCAAATGGAATAGGGAAAAGTTAATTTTGTTAAAAAGCTTGAAAATTTTCTTATTCTAAACTAGAATAAAAGCAATACTTATGATTATGATGTCTGCCTCAATCCTGGGTTTTTAGCATGTGGGGAAAACTAAGTTTAAATTTCTTTGACCCCAGCCTGGGAGCAAACAACACAGTGATATCCCATTTCTACCAAAAAATTAAAAAGTTGGGTATGGTGCGGGGCGGCGCCTGTGGCTCAAGAAGTAGGGCACCGGCCCCATATACCAGAGGTGGGGGGTTCAAACCCATCCCTAGCCAAAAACTGCAAAACAAAAGTTGGGTATGGTGGCTCACACCTGTAATCCTAGCATTCTGGGAGGTCCAGGTGGGTGGATTGCTTGAGCTCAGAGTTCTAGACCAACCTAAGCAAGAGTGAGACCCAGTCTCAAAAAACATAGCCAGGCATTTTGGTGAGCACCCATAGTCCCAGCTACTTGGGAGGCTGAGGCAAGAGGATTGCTTGTGTTCAAGAGTTTGACGTTGCTATGATGAGCTATGATGATACAGCATTTTACCAAGAGTGACCAAAGTAAGACTGGGTCTAAAAAAAAGAAAATTCTCTGGGTGCAGTGGTGTATGCCTATAGGCCCCACTACCCTGGAGGCTGAGGCCAGAAAATGGCTTGGACTTGAGGGGGATTTGAGGCTGCTGTGAACTGTGGTGATGCCACTGCACTTCAGCCTAGACAATAAGTGAGACCCTGTCTCAAAAAATAATGAGATAAATTATTTTGTTTTTTACCAAGAACATGGGCATATTTTACTTTTTTTTTTGAGGTAGGGTGTCACTCTGTTGCCCAGGCTAGAGTGCTGTAGCATCAGGTTAGCTCACTCTAAACTCAAACTCCTGGGCTCAAGTGATTCTCCTGCCTCAGCCTCTAGAGTAGCTGGAACTACAGGTGCCTACCACACCCAGCTAATTTTTCTACTTTCAGTAGAGAAGGAATCTCACTTTTGCTCAGACTGGTCTTTAACTCTCCTGAGTTTAACTCCTGAGTTCAAGGGATCCTCCTACCTTGGCCTTTCAAAGTGTTAGGATTTACAGACGTGAGACATTGTACCTGGAATCATTTTATTCCTTAATGGAAACTGTTTTGGTAAGATAGACATGAACTGGGCTATCTTCCTTTCAGGTTCAGGTAGATGTTCACAGTCGTTACAATGCTGTCGCCAATGAAACTTTTTGCCTTGAGATCATGGATAGTTTAAGGAGATGCTTAGGTCAACAAGCTGATGTTCGACTCATGCTTTATGAGGTAAGTCAGTAGAATGGAAGGAATGTGACAACCTTCCAACTAATAATTCCTTTTAAAATTATTTTTCTGATTATAAAAGTACAGCAGATACACTGTTTTTGATGTAGTGAGGACCAGTAAGTAAGTAGTGATATTCAAAAAGTTAAGTGTGAGGAATCATAAGTAATAATTGATGCACTTTAGACATCTTATTTTAATTTAAAATACTTAAATGTATGCCAGTCTTATAAGATCAAGTTCTTGTTTTTATTTTGTTTCTGAGTATGAATTTAGCATTTGGAATATCCCTTCATATAAACTGAATAGGGACTGGACTGTCAATGGAAAAGAAGCCATATTCTGTACAATAATTAAAAGAGGTTTATTCTGAGCCAAATTTGAGGACCAGGACCTGGAGCCACACTCAAGAAACCTTGAGGACCTGGACTCAAGGTGTTCGGGGGTCATGGTTTGGTTTTATACATTTTAGGGAGACCGGGATTACAGGTGAGGTCATAAATCAATACATGGAAAACATAAATTGGTTTGCACCCAAACAGTGGGACATCTGGAAGTGGGAGCTTACAGGTTATAGGTGGGTTAGGAGTCGGTGAAAAAGAATGCTAGAGACATAGTACTGGACAGACTTACGTGTTTGTTGTGTATATTGAGGACCTGCCTTTAGGTCTTACATAGCTTTAGTCCTATGAGTGAGTCACAGAGGACATCTCTAGGGGAGGGGGCTTGATGAGGCATGGCTAGCAACTCAGTTTTAGGGATCCTTTTGGTCTTTCACTGAGGGGGGGAACCTTAAGATTTTATTTAGGGGCTTTAACGGATATAGGACAGAAGCCTGGCCTGCTGAATAAGGAAATCTGGAGGGGCCTGGGAAACATTATGGGAACACTGACTCAATTAACCAAGCATGTCCTGCACAAAATACAGCTTCCTTATTTAGATATGGGATGTATGGGTATAAAACACTGCATACCATAAATACCCCTCAAGTACCGATAAAACCAACAGATCAGCACCCAACGTTTTTCCCCCACAAAGGAAAGAATGTGGGTATGAGGTAACCAAGTTAATCAATGGCCAATATAAAAGGGGAAAATGTGCTCAGAGACACAGACCAATGAGAAAGCTTCACAATTTCAAAAGGTGAGGAAAAGGGTATTTACACCTTTACACTGCCTTTGGGTCAGCATATCTCTTCTCTTTTAGAGAGTCTGATTTCTCCTCTGGAAATTTTTTTTTGCTTGTTAGGCTTAAATCTTCTCTTTATTATGCTAAAGTCTATGTGAATTTACCTTTTGATTTCTATTCATGCTGCTCACCCTGCTATGTTCAGCTTCTACTACACTTTTGCTTTTTATTAGTGCCACTCCAGGCTTGCTACTAGGTCAGCCCTATAACCAAACTAGGTTAGTTGGGTTGGGGAAGCAGACACTGTAACACCAACACAAACCATTAATTCATTGCCTATAATTTAAATTTTTTGTCTTAAGTGATATAAAACTTTAGCGTTCCGGGTGGCGCCTGTGGCTCATTGAGTAGGGCACCTGCCCCATATACCAAAGGTGGTGGGTTCAAACCCAGCCTCGGCAGAACTGCAAAAACTGAAAAACAGCCGGGCATTGTGGCAGACACCTGTAGTCTCAGCTACTCAAGAGGCTGAGGAAAGAGAATCGTCTAAGCCCTAGAGTTTGAGGTTGCTATGAGCTGTGTGACGCCACAGCATTCTACCAAGGGCGATAAAGTGAGACTGTGTCTCTACAAAAAAACAAAATTTTAGAGTTCTTAGGTACAGTCTTAGTATAGAAATCTTTTCATTGAGTTCAGTTCTTTTCCTAACTTTCCATAAATGTCTTACTTCTTCCTAATCAGAAATTGGTTTTAGAGACTGACTTATTCTTTCCAAAACACTCGACTTAGTTTTTTTATTTTTTATGGTGATCTTTTATCAGTTACCTTCAATGTTTCTGTTAATTGTAGCAGCTTCTATATCAGCACTTGGCTGCTTTACCTTGCATGTTATGGAGATAGCATCTTTCAGTAAACCAACCTTTGCCAGCTTCATACTTCTGCAGCTTCTTCCCCTTCCTTAGCCTCATTGAATTAAAGAGACGGCCTTTCTTGCTCTGGATTAGGCTTTGATTTATGGGAATATTGTGGCTAGTTTGATCTCCTATCTAGACCTCTAAAACTCCCGTATCAGCAGTAAGGCTGTTTTGCTTTCTTATTATTCATGTATTCACTGGAGTAGCATTTTAAAGTTTGGCTTCGGATTTACGACTTGGCTAATGGGTGCAAGAGGCCTAGCTTTTGGCCTGTCTTGGCTTTCTACATGCCTTCCTCACTAAGCTTAATCATTTTCTAGTTTTTTTTTTTTTTTAAGTAAGGCATGCAACTCTTCTTTCACTTGAACACTTGGAGGCCATTGTAAGATTATTTATGTAATTTCAATATTACTGTATCTCAGGGAATAGGGAGGCCCAGTGGGAGGAGGGATAGAGAAGAGGAGATAGGAGATGGCCCAGGATATAAGCAACATTTATGAATTGCATGATTCATGGTTCATGGCTTCCTGAAAAAAATAATTTTTTTTAAACAATTTTTTTTTTTTGGTCAATTCTCATCTACTTTTTCCTACAGGTGATCCGTACCTCCTCTTTGCCAGGCTCCAGAAAGAACATTCTCCCCATGATTTTAATCTGACCAGTTTCAAACTAAGACTAGGAAATTTGAGATGGGAAAAAAAATGTCATAGTCATTCACATTAGGGTGTATAGGGCCAGGAGACACTTTTGAATTACTGGAAACTAAGTGGTAAGAATGTTATGAAAAGAGAAAACTGTTAATATAGGATGAAAGAAAAGAATAAAGGTCTAGGATATCCCTGACTAAAGAGGCAAAAGTACTCCAAAACCAGAGTGACCTGTTGCTTAAATATTGTGAAGATTATGGTCAGATCATTAATTCAGTTCTCATGGATAGGAAATCTCTCTATAGCTTAGGCAAATAGGCTCGGCACCTGTTGCTCAACGGGCTAAGGCACCAGCCATGTACACCTGAGCTGGCGGGTTCGAATCCAGCCCCGGCCGGCCAAACAGTGATGGCTGCAACCCCCCCCAAAAAAATGGCCGGGCGTTGTGGCGGGCGCCTGTAGTCCCAACTACTTGGGAGGCCGAGGCAGGAGACTTGCTTGAGCCCAGGAATTGGAGGTTGCTGTGAGCTGTGATGCCACAGCACTCTATCCAGGGTGACAGCTTGAGGTTCTGTCTCAAAAAAAAAAAAAAAAAAATCTCAATAGCTTAGGCAAATAATCTAAACTTTCTAAATTGTTTGTCTCTCTGGATTAGGCCTTTACAGTCTTTTTTATCAGAGAACTGAGAATGAGATACAGTGTTACTTCAGTTATCCAAATCACTAATACCTTTGTTAAAGAGCTTATTTCTTTTCTATTTGATTCCTCTTAGGGGTTCTATGATGTTCTTCGAAGGAACTCGCAGCTGGCTAATTCAATCATGCAGACTCTGTTGTCACAGGTAAATATGTTTATGGATGTATGGATAGTGAGGC
The DNA here is from genome assembly GCA_963573935.1 of Arctocebus calabarensis. Classification (NCBI taxonomy): domain Eukaryota; kingdom Metazoa; phylum Chordata; class Mammalia; order Primates; family Lorisidae; genus Arctocebus; species Arctocebus calabarensis. The sequence goes on along the minus strand of CAUYON010005647.1, from coordinate 6,286 downwards.
ATTGAGAAGCAAGTGAAATTTTCTGAATTTTATATATGTTTCAAAATATAAAAATCTCAACTAGTGCACTGTCATATTGTGAACTAGGGATGTGTGACTTAGTGGTTTTATTTTGGTCACTACTTGAGTACCTGCCATATTGTAATCTAACAATTACTCCTGTGAGGAGATATTGTAGTACCATTTGTACAAGATTCTGACTAGCAGATGTATCCATGTAGATGTAGTTAATGTTTTATTTCTGAAAATAAAAAGATAAGAAGCTAATGATAGGAAATTTTTTGTTTTGTTTTGTTTCGAGACAAGAATCTCACTTTGTTGCCCTTGGTAGAATGCCATGGCATCATAATTCATAGCAAACTCAAACTCTTGGGCTCAAGTGATTCTCTTGCCTCAGCCTCCCTAGTAGCTGAGACTACAGTGTCCGTCACAACGCCTGGCTATTTTTGTTGTTTAGCAGTTCCATCAGCCCTGGAGCATGTGGCTGGTGCCCTAATCACTGAGCTATGGGCGTCCAGCTTAAGATAGAAAAATACTGTGTCTTGGGTGGCGCCTGTGGCTCATCAAGTAGGGCACCGGCCCCATATACCAAAGGTGGCGGCTTCAAACCTGGCCTCGGCCAAACTGCGAAAAAAGAAAAGCAGCCGGGCATTGTGGCCGGCGCCTGTAGTCCCAGCTACTTGGGAGGCTGAGGCAAGAGAATCCCCTAAGCCCAGGAGATGGAGATTGCTTTGAGCTGTGATGCTACGGCACTCTACTGAGGGCGAAAAAATGAGACTCTGTCTCTACAAAAAAAAAGATACTATGTCTTAATATGGGTGTCTGTTAGGTTACTTCCTGTACTTTTCAGTTCAAAAAATGTTTTTAAATTATAAAATATCTTAAAGGACCCTCAAAAGGAGAGAATTCAGATGTCTCTTATCTGCCTTTTACTTTCAACATTTATTCATGAAGCATTGATTTGAATCTTTTCTGGTTACACATTTATTGAAATATAATTCACATGCCACATGATTCTTATTCTCTACCAAGAGGGTTCTTCTGGATCCCTAGTCCATCATTTTGCTAAAAACGGAAGCTCATTTTGTCTGTCAGTGTTACTCTCCGTGTCATTGTTTTGTCATAATTCTACTGAAGAGGTTCCATTTGAAATTTAAGTTCTCAGATGTGTGGGAGTTTTTGGAAAGTCATATGCTATCTGTCAAAAACTTGTCACTGGGCCTTGGGCCTGCCTATATAAAATTTATATCTTACTAGCTATTTTGAACTTTTTTTTTTTCCTTCTAAGACAGAGTCTAAAGTTGTCACCCTGGGTAGAATGCCATGACGTCATAGCTCATTGCAACCTCCAACTCTTGGGCTCAAGTGATCCTCTTGCCCTAGTTTTTCTATTTTAGTAGAGACAGGGTATTGCTTTTTGCTCAGATTGGTCATGAACCGATGAGCTCAAGTTGTCCACCTGTCTTGGCTTTGCAGAGTGCTAGGATTACAGGTGTGAACCACCATGGCCAGCCTATTTCTTATCTTTGAAACAAATGATCAACCCATCTGCATTCACTCATTTAACAATAGAAGATTATCTTTGAAGACATAAAGCAGTGCTTCCTGACTCAGACCAGTAAAATTCTGCAGAATCCAAAAGTTTAAAAAAAAGGAAAAATAGTAGCTAACATTTTTTTCAGCTGTTATGTGCCAAGTAGTGTTTGAAGCACTTTTATATGTATTGTCATGTTTAATCCTTATACAATTTTTATCTTCATTTTTCAGATAAGGGACCAAAGTAAGGATACCTTCATAAAAATCAATAATAAAGGGTGATACTGGGATTTTGGATTCTGCCAGTGTTACTTTAGAGCTAGTTACTATGTTCTTAACCATGACACTCTGCTGATATTGCTGATCATCTGTACCAATATAGGAATAGGCGTGAGGGAGTATAGAAGTGGAATAGGAAAAATAATCCTAATTAGCGCAATGCCCAAAGTAAAAGCAAAGGATGGATGTAAGCCAAAGCAATAGAAAAACTTTGGTGCCTTATTCTTTGGACGATTGGGAAATGTGTCTGAGAAGGCATTAGACATTTATGGTACCTTAGCTTGACAAGTTTAAAAGGTGAAAATCATTTATGAGCCATGATGTCCTTTTTCCCTTATTGTACATAGTTAAAACAGTACTATGAGCCACAACCTGATCTGCTGCCTCCTCTGAAATTAGAAGCTTGTATTCTGACCCAAGGAGATCAGATCTCTCTACAAGAACCACTGGTGAGACTTTTATTCCTCCTTTAACATTTTTATTGTTAAGGATAGGGTTGATCCTCATAAAGAGATATCTTTTCCAGCAAAACTCTTCCAATAAATTTTTTTTCTTTAATCTTTCTTGTTTATCATTTCTGAACCATTATTATCTTGGATTTATTGGTAAGACATCACCATCTTAGCACTTTACTAAATCAAAGTACCTACCACTTCCTCAAGGAGACCTTATCTCCCATTTATGGATTTTCGATTACATACACTAAATAAAGATACTTTTGGATCGGGGAGGAGTGGTCTAATAGGGAGACTGAGGCTGAGGATTGCTTGATCCCAGGAGTTCAAGACCTCCTCTCTTTTAAAAAAAAAAAAAAATGCAGGGAAGGATAGGTGCATACAAACCCAAAGGACCTAATTCGTTAGTCTGGAGGAAGTATGATTTAGGCTGAGCTAGAATTGGCAGTCTGTTAAACCTTTAGAGGAGTTATGACAGGTTTATAATCTCATCTAGCCTCAGGGAAGAAAGGATAAAAATTCAAACTGCCTATGGCAAGTGACTTAACAATTCATGGAAGGAAGGAGGAGGAGGTTGTTCAATTGTCAAATCTTACCTTTATTTATGTGCCTTCTATGCCATGAAATGTCTTCAGCCTAGATCTAAAATGCTATGTTGGTCTCCTGAAGATTCCCTTAACATAAACATGTAAATGCCTAACCTTAGAATAATAGCCTTTAGGACTCAAAAGAACTATAGAGAATTTCACTTCACACCCCAGCTCTGGCATTAGAAATAGCACATGTGATACTGCAGTTCTAGGTGTAAGTCACTTGTGAGGCTACTTCCTTTGGGAAAGGTTTAGAAAATAATATCTCTTTACTTTTTTCCAGTTTGGTAATACTAATGTATAACTTACTTTATCCTTATAGATAAGAATTATTAGCTAATTATGACAAGCTTCATAGGTTATCCTTTAATACTCAAGAATGTTTGATGTACTTATTTTCTTGTATAGGATTATCTGCTGTGTTGTATTCAGCATTGTTTGGCCTGGTATAAGAGTAAAGTGATACCCCTACAGCAGGGAGAGGAGGAAGAAGAAGAGGCATTCTACCAAGACCTAGATGATATGTTGGAGTCTATTACTAATAGAATGATAAAGAGTGAGCTAGAAGACTTCGAACTGGTAATTGCTAAGTCCTCAATTGTATTGAATAATGGAGTTGTTCTTTTTTTTATTTTAAGGTTTTTGGCCGGAGCTGGGTTTGAATCTGCCACCTCCAGCATATGGGGCCGGCACCCTACTCGTTTGAGCCACAGGTGCCGCCAATAATGGAGTTTTTTAATAGCTTATTAATTTTAATCTTGTGTCTTCTAGGATAAATCAGCAGATTTTTCTCAGAATAGTGCTACTGGCATAAAAAATAATATCTGTGCTTTTCTTGTGATGGGAGTTTGTGAAGTTCTAATAGAATATAATTTCTCCATAAGTAATTTCAGGTATGGTATTGCTATGACTCCACTTGTAGTTTGGTGAACCCTTCACTTTGTATATATTAAACTATAAGAATATGTTAGGTATTAAATACACTACAAAACTATGTCACTATCTCTTTTTTTTTTTTTTCTGTCACTATCTCTTAATGTACATTTAGCCTAAGACCAAACTATGCTTTTTCCACCAGGGAACACTAAAATACATGCTTAATCAGGCTTATGAATGTCTCCCTTTAAGCAGATTTTATTCAAAATTCCCCAGACCCTGTACTCAAGAACTGATTTTGATAAAAAATTTGGTGGTAATACTGGACTTTAATCTTCGGTGTTGAATGGTATAAATAAGGAAGGAAAAAAAAATAACCCACATAAATTGGTATAATCTGCTGCTATCATAATGAAGGTCCATGCATACATAGTGTTTTATCTAAAATAAGACATTTAAAGAAGCATTGTGATTTCCTTGAGTAAACCACAATATTCTAATGTTTGTTCTTGGTGGTCTCTTTCTTTTTACACAGTAAGAATAAGTTTGAGGAAGTTCTGAGCTTATTTAAGTGTTACAAGAAACTCTCTGACATCCTTAATGAAAAAGCTGGTAAAGGCAAAACTAAAACAGCCAACAAAACAAATGATAGTATTTTGTCCATGAAATTTGTTTCAAATCTTCTCACTGCTCTTTTCAGGTAAGTTTCTACTAGAATACTTAAAGACACCTGCTCAGGGAAGATAATGCCTTCCTAAGTTTACCTATTTTTCCTAGTTTATATTCACAATTCTTACCATTTAACAGAAATAAGTCAGGAGGTTTTAATTTTCTTGAAATGAAAGTAGATTATTCTATAATGAGCACTTTAAAAGAGGTACCTCAAATTAGTAAAGGAAAAATGAGAAAAAATGGACTAATGGATAAAAAGGGATGAATTCCAACAGCGTGTTATAAGAAAATCTACAGAAGTAGCTTGAACAAAATAACAGATGAAAAGGGAAAAAAGGAAAAAACTGAATTAAAAACATGAAAAGGACAACAAAGAACTAACAAAAGAATAAGACTGGCATTTGAATTTGATCAAAGTAAAGGATTGGGAAGGAGGAGAAAATGAGGAAACACAAACAATAATGATTGTAAAGGGACAGCATGGTAGTGACTCTGGGATGGGCTACTATAGAGTCTGCCATTCAGAGCTTGCTGGGTGCTGCTATACCAGTAGAAGAATTTTTTTTTTCTCTCTCTCTCTCTCCAGGGATAGTACCCCAAGCCATGAAGAGAGCCTTTCTGTTCTCAGGTCTAGCAATGAGTTTATGCGCTATGCAGTGAAAGTAGCCCTGCAGAAGGTACAACAGCTAAAGGAAACAGGGCATGTTAGTGGCCCCGACAGCCAAAACCCAGATAAGATTTTTCAGAACCTCTGTGACATAACTCGGTAAGCCACTACCACTCTCAAAGTTGGGGTTAGAGATAAAGGCAGTTTGCGGTTGGGCATGTTTTAAGAATGAAGTACAGGCTCAAGCAGCTAAGGCTCTAGCCACATACACCAGAACTGGCAGGTTCGAATCCAACCCAGGCCTGCCAAACAACAATGACAACTATAACCAAAAAATGGCCAGGTGTTGTGGTGGGTGCCTGTAGTAACAGTTACTGGGGAGGCCAAAGCAAGAGAATCACTCAAGCCCAGGAGTTGGAGGTTGCTGTGAGCTGTGATGCCACAGCACTCCAACCAGGGCAACAGCTTGAGGCTTTGTCTTAAAAAAGAGTGAAATGTAGTCCAATTGCTGAACTGACATTAGGTCTTTTTTGCCTTGTTGTTGTTAAAAAAAGGTAGGAAGGTGCTGTGTTGCCTGGGCTGACCTTGAACTCCTGGGCACACAGGGCTTCTGGTTCTGCTTTATTGTGGATGGTTAGTCACGTATAAATGTTCTGTTATCAGGAAAAAAGAGAGATACTACCTAATCCTACGTCAAGCACACATAATTTTAAATATTTATGTACTTGACAGCAGAAATTCAAAATACTTGAAGCAAAAACTATACAACTAAAGGAATAATTGACAAGCCCTTAATTATTATAATCAGTCTTCTCTAGTAACCAATTCTTTCTAATCAATGAACACTAGTAGATAGAAAATCAGGAAGTCCTAGAGACCTGAATAATGCAGTCATCCATTGTAACTTGATTGATTGTTATAAGAACATTCAGCAGTAGCTTCAGAGTGAATACATTGTTTTCATGTGCACATGGTACATTCACCAAGATGGACCATATTTTGGGCCATAAAACAAATTTAACATATAAAACAGGCTCGGCGCCCTGTGGCTCAACGGGCTAAGGCGCCAGCCACATACACCTGAGCTGGCGGGTTCGAATCCAGCCCAGGCCCACCAAACAACAATGATGGCTGCAACCAAAAAATGGCCGGGCGTTGTGGCAGGCGCCTGTAGTCCCAGCTACTTGGGAGGCAGAGGCAGGAGATTCGCTTGAGCCCAGGAATTGGAGGTTGCTGTGAGCTGTGATGCCATAGCTCTCTATCCAGGGTGA
>CAUYON010005644.1:0-16592 GCA_963573935.1 Arctocebus calabarensis | reverse complement strand
GGGCCCTCCTGACTGGGGATGGGGACAGAGTCGGACCCCAGGGCCCTCCTGACTGGGGATGGGGACAGAGTCGGACCCCAGGGCCCTCCTGACTGGGGATGGGACAGAGTCGGACCCCGGGCCCTCCTGACAGGGATGGGGACAGAGTCGGACCCCAGGGCCCTCCTGACTGGGGATGGGGCAGAGTCGGACCCCAGGGCCCTCCTGACTGGGGATGGGGCAGAGTCGGACCCCAGGGCCCTCCTGACTGGGGATGGGGCAGAGTCGGACCCCGGGCCCTCCTGCTCTGTGCTCAGACCCTACATTTCATCCTAGAAGCAGGAACCAGTGTGGGCATTTCAAGGCGGAACAACTTGATGAGACTGTGTTTTAGGTAGAAAGGACAGTGACAGTGGGGAGCCGGATGGCAGACAGGACCTGCCAACCATCAGTCTGGTGGCCCAGCAGTGAAAGCAGCAACAGCGCCGCAGAGAGAAGGGACGTGTCTGAGAGAAGTTTGGAGAGAGAACGAGTGATTCCATTCCTTATGGTGTTACGATGTGTCTCCTTCTCAAACAGGACAGAGAGGTAGCCATTTCAAAGCCATTGCTCCAAATATCTTAAACACACTGAGCTCCACGGACGAACACTTTGGCATCAGCTGGGAGCCCCTAGAAAATCACACTCTCAGCCCCCACCCAGAAAAGCGAATTCAACTCTGCATTTCAACAAGGTCCTCAGAGAAGGCGCTTCCACGGGGCCATCTGCAAAGGACTGAAGGAAGGGAGTGCCTCCGTGCTCGGAAATGGTGGGACCCTGGTTGTTTTTGCCCTCCGTAAAATTAGAAGACATACACTAATTGGCCGTAAGAGTTAGGTCTGGCTCCCGGGTGCCAGCTTCATGCCTTCCAGAGCACAGCACCAGAGAGGGAGGAGGTCACCTCCATCACTGTGCTTGCCTCAGCTCATAACAAAATCATAAGCTTTATTCTTTTGGTTAAAGAATTCTTTGAACCCTAAATGTGGAAATGGTAAAAGGAAAAGTTTACAGAGAAAACGTCAGTACCAGAGTGGGCAGGGTTTGGCTGTGCACGCCACTTTCTCTGGACCAACATGTTGAACTCCTAAGCCTTCCATACTCACCATGAAACCTGCGTCCTGCTCTCCACAGAAATGGAGAAGAGGAAGAACAGCCCTGTCAACTGCTGAACATTCAATAAGCCTAAGGGCCTTACTTTCCTTCCCAGTCACATACCCATTATGCTTAAAAGTAAACCCAAATCCCAGCACTTAAATAGGTTCCTACAGGAGGATGCAGAGAGAGTTTATTTTAAAATAGAGGATAAGCCCATCTGTCTTTATCATCCTTCCCAGAGGAGACGTGGGATCAACCAGATGACCTTCTTTGGGTTCTATCAAGTGTCAATTCCTCAACACACTCGTTCCAAGGCCTGGCAAGTCAGCAGAGTTTGTGTAGCCCGTGAAGTCTGACCCAGCGTTCCCTCCAGAAGGGTCACGGGCCTATGGTTAGCCACAGGTATGGAAAATTATGGTAGAGTCTTTTTAAAAATACCTTACGTACAGCACGGTGCCCTGTGTTAACAAGTTTATTAAAATAGAATGCCTCCATTCATCACCACTGAAGGAAAGGAACACCAACCATATGTGGGTTCATTCACTTATTCACACTCGTGATTATTAATTGTGCCAAATGGAACAGAACCGCCACTCACAGCAAAGTGCCAAAGAAGATGGGTGAGCTGTCTGCCATCATTAAAAACGTGATCCTTACAGAGAATCCTCAGACAGCTAGAAGCAGACCTTCCATTTGACCCCACAAGGCCATTACTAGGCATCTACCCAGAAGGAAAAAATGTCATTTTACCACAAGGACATTTGCATTCCAGTGTTCATCGCAGCTCAATTAACAATCATCAGGATGTGGAAAGAACCCAAGTGCTCATCAACACATGGGTGGATAAGGAGACTGTGGTCTATGTATACCGCACAGTACTAGTCAGCCACTAAGAAAGATGGAGACTACACATCTTTCGTATTTACCTGGATGGATTTGGAGACCATCCCCTCAAGTGAAGTATCAGAAGAATGAAAAACAAGCATCCCATGTACTCCACACAAATGTGAAACTAGTAGACAAACAAGTACATGCCCACTGGGAGAAAAACACAATTAAATTCAAATGAAAGGGAAAGGGTGAGAGGGGAGGGGAAGGGCTTGGTGAGTTCTCACCCGACTCCTGAGGGCGCAGTGCCGGGGTGTACAGCACAGCACACCTCCTGGGACTTGAACTTTTACCTAACAAATGCAAACAATGTAACCTAATCACTTGTACCCCTATATTAATCCGAAAAGAAAATGTAATTCAGAGCAATGGTTTTCAAGCATTAATCATCACATTACCTATCAATAAAATCTGTTGAGCATTCATCTCCAATATATGCACATATTTATTTATAAATCATTCATGTTGCTGTACTAATATACATAACAGGACATAATATTAATGTGTATATTAATAAATCCAAATAAAAATGTGACAGTGCAATAGTACATGTAGAAACAGTATTTTCTGCCCTCCAGTAGACTATTTTCTATGGCCCCTGGCATGTGGGCACCCACTTGCGAGATTCCTTTTTTAGAGTAATTTCTATGAGAATATTTTTTTCCCACAGGGACAATGTTATCCAGAGTATATGATTACTTCAATCACCTCTAAAATTTGAACAAAAGAAACTGTATGAGTTGTTAAAGATAAGAGACTCAATCTCTTTTCTTTTTCTGTCTCTAGAAACTTAAATTGCACTTAGGACATAATAAGTGTTCAGTATTAAGATTAAGTAAATCCATATAGAGTTGAGGGGCAAGGGACAAAGTCTGAGGGATGAAGAAAGAGATTAAATGTATGTATTACAAAAAAAATTCATACAATAATAAAAAAAAAGCTTGCATGTCAGGAAAAACAATGAGTTGCCCCAATTATTTCAATATAATAATACTAGTAATCATAATAAAACAGAATAAAATCTACATGAGAGTTTATCTCCAGCATACTTCCATTTGTCAGGATAAAATGTCTAATCACAGATCTCATCTCCAGAATTTCTGCATTCAACTTTATTGGGATCTCTCTCTTTTTAATTAGACAATACGTCAATTTCATTTTAAGTAATCAAATTAAAATTTGAAATCTATTTACATGCAAGTCCCTTAGCGTTATTTACCTTGCCCACAATTCATTGAGAAAGGAAACGGCGATAGACAGAATTACGTGATTGCCGGGCCTCACAGCTGACCCTGAGCGCCACGGCCTTTGTTCGAAATCACCTGTATTTTTTTTCTGGCAACCAACTTCTACTGATAGTTGATAACACTAATATTTGTGTCTTGTTATCAAATATCTTTCCCAAGAGTCATGGTTGCAGTGTTATCAGTAATAGATTTATCTGTTACATCAAAGTTTTGGTGTAATAAACTTATCACCATTTTCACTAGTTTCCCCACACTCACTGTCAGCTTGGACAAAAGGCGCTTTGTAAAGTCCGTTCCATTAGAAACAGTTCCTTCAGGTGTTTGGGCCAAACTCGGGTGCCAGACTCTGTGAACGGACTTCTCTGCTGCGCTCAGAGCCCCCCACCCCCAGCAAGACTCTGCCCAGACAGAGCCTTCCACGCTCTGGAAAGCACACGATGAGGTGAGGAGAGGCCCGGGGACCACACGAGAGCTGTGTTCACGACACCACTGCTCCCAGATGCCACGCTGTGCAGAGGACGGCCTTTCAGAAACCCCCTAGGCCTGGGAATCCTGGGTGTTGAGATCAAGACCCCTCCCTCGCTCTGGGCAAGGATGTGTTCCAGCCTGAGAAGTCTATTTTTGCCTCTGCTTAACCCTGAGAGACTCTGAAGTCCCAAACTGGTGGAGGAGAAGAATTTTTCCCAGGAACATTCCTCTCCCTCAACAAATACTGAGGCCTGTCTCACACTCTGAAGTTTCACGTAAGCCCTGAATCCTCATGGGATGCTGATAGCAAAAAAGCTGGCATTGATTTGTGTTGAAGTGTATGAGCTCGCACACACATTCACGTGTGCGAATGGATGGGTGAGTATCTACACCCAGGCTCACAATGTGCCGCTCACAAAATTTGGTCTTTGTATTCTCTTTGTAGAAATAAAGACACAGAGGTACACCGTTTGTCGAGCTCAGAAGTTCCGTCGGTGGGACTCCCAAGTGCCTCACACGAGGGAAACAACCCCAATTTTCTCACTGTGTAATCACGTCCCTTCTGATGTCAGTGCTATCATGACTCTCACTGAGTCTCACGCGCGCGGACACCACAGTCCTCCTCAGCATCTGGGCAGTGGCCCTGCTTGTCAGGGAGCCGACAGAGGAGGTCACCCTCCCCAACATGACCCCACAGTGTGAAAAGAGTTTGGTCCCAGCGGTGACTCTCTGATGAAAGCAGGAGAAATCTGACCCTTCTTAAAGAATGTGTGGAAAGGTAAAAGGGCCTTTTTTTCAGTCTTAGTGAATATCGGACTTCGAACTCCTTCCCACCTACCTCTCCAGGGCCCTCAGAAGGCTTCTGGGCCAGTATGGAAAGTGTTTATAAAGCCCCCTCCATGCCAGGGGCAGGCAGTGCAGACATCGGCTGGACAGTGACAGCTGAGCTGCTGATACAAGGCAGGCCCAGATTCCATGGCTCGGACACTCTAGTTCAGCCCAGGAACATCATTTCCCAGAGCTGTGATCCCCACAGGCCCCATGGTAGCCCCCACCCCAACCTGAAGGATGGAAGGACATACTTCAACCCCAAGGAACGTGCTCTTGGGGGAGCTGCCCTAGAGTGGCCTTAGGCTCGTGGTCCCATGAGCTGGTCGGCTACATTAGCCTCCCTGACGAGGTGAAGCCCCAAACCTCCTTCCAGCCCAAATTCTTACAGAACTTCAGTCAACATCTTGGGTGGCTGGAGCAGACAGAGCTATCTTGGGGAAAAGGTAAAAGGTGCCAAGGAAACCTCCATGCAAACAATATGGTTAAAAATATTCTGATTAGTTAAGATAAGATGTACTCTCATTTTCCTGAGGGTCTTATCTTTAAGGATTGTACAGCACAGTCTGTAACAAAGCTTTAGCTGAGCGAGGTGGTTGTTATTTTCAAATATCATGTGCTGTGGTGTTTCCTTGGGGGAAGGCATTCCGATTTCTTAATGGGGTGTAATCAGTAACACGTTTGCTTCAGGCCTTATAATGATGATGCTGTTAACTGCATTCACCAAAAATCCTGTTTCAGAACAGCTGTTTCCAACCAACTTTTGCTGTGAATGTACTTTTGTGTGTTTAACATACTTGGCAAGTGTCTGAGAAAGCCCTTGCCTACTGTTTTATTTGTTTCCATTTATGAAAACATGCGTTCACTGTGAAAATCAGATGCATTTGTAAAGTTATCAAGGCGCTTATAACACTGTTCTCTCCTTGCCATCGCCAGCAATTTCTGAATCATCTCCAGGGGAATCTGCTTTGAAGAAAACTCTGTTCATTTGTTCAACCATAAAATGATCAACAGCTTTTCTCCAGACAAGAACAGAATGAGCATCTTTCTTGGATTATGTGCCCTGAGGTTACATGGGAGGGAGAGAGAAAGAGAGAAAGGAGGGGACAGACACACAGACCCACCCTGCTGCTTGGACAAGGCTCAGAGCAAGGTTTTCCCCGGCCAGCTTCCCCCTGCCCCCTGGGTGAGCTGTGGTTGTCCACCAAGCCCTGCATGTTCTACCACGTCCAGGACTGCACTTAAAATGCAAAACCGACCCTCCATTCAGAGCCATCCTAAGAACAGAACACCTTCCTTTCTTGTAACAGTACCAGGAGGGAGGCAGGCAGTGCGCACTCAGGCCTGGCTTAAGGGAGCTCTTCGTGCTCTGTCTTCCACGGTTGACAATGCTCCTTGGGAGGGAGCAGGTCAACGCAGAACTCTTAGCCACAATCGGGTGTGAAGCTGTAAAAGCAGGAAAGTCTTCCTTGCCATTTTATGCCCTCCACTGCCCGAAGGAGACAGGATGTTAGCGTATTATCAGTTTATTAGCTTATGTTGTTCTACGTGTTCGTGGCAGTCAGGGCGTGCGATGATAGAGCAGGGAGCAGAGGCCGACATGTGCACGGACGTGTCACGGACGCGCGCCTGCCCCCGGTGAGTGCTCGAGGCCAGGCCCAGCGCCCTGAGAAGGGCCCACCAGCTGCACTTCCCACTTCCCTCCTTTATTCTCATCTTCCCGTTTCCTCCGTGCTGAAACTATTCCTTAATCCAAAATCGCTGGGAAGAGAGAGCCAACCGTCAGGGAAACCTGCTACGTTACTGACGTTGCCTGAGTCCTAGCGCTCTTCCCAGACTGACAGTGAGGCCAGACCCCGCCCGGCAGGAGTCCTGTTTCCTTGGCCCTGGGAACACAGAAAATATCACATTTCCCCTTCTTTCCACTTTCACTCTCCGTCATGCTCCGCTGCCTCTACAAGTCACCATTTCACTGTGGCGACAAAGATTACACAGACGCTAACAGGTAAGGCCTCCGGCCACGCAGGGTGAGGGCGCTGGGAAGAAGGCGGAGGCCGCAGGCCTCCACGGTGGCAGCCAGGCTGTCCCCAGGCAATGACTCAGTAATAAGATACACAACAAATAATGGGGTTTTTTGCTGGAAAAATATATATTCAGGTAATTAAATTGTTAACATGATGGATGGCCTTATTTTATATTTGAATTCAAAGTGACTTTCTGTATCATTCAACTAAATGGCTTGATGTTACAAAAAAAAATCCCCGTAACTCCAGAGAAATGGAAATATAGATTTTTCTTCATTTATTTTAAAAACAAACATGGATAGTTTTTAGTATGCTGGGTTGTAAAGTTTACCTGAAATGCGTGGACCTGGTGTTCAAATTTCATATACATTTTTTCTCAATTAGGAAGGAAGCCTTGGAAATTTTGCCGATAGATAAGCTTTGGCAAGAGTAACAACATGTTAGGGAGACCTATTGTTCAGAATGTTCCCCAAGACCCTGTGTCTGAGTTTAAAATGTTAATGGACGTGCATTCTGCCCACGTTGAATCCCAAACGACACGATGTTTTGTGCCCAGGGCATGATTCTGACTGAATCAATAAACCACTCTAAGTCTGATAAAAGTTCTACAAAATATCCAAGACATTTAGAGTAATTGTTAACATCTGCTCATTATTCGACAGTGTAAGCAGGTTTAGAAGCCAGATAAATTTATTTATTCCTCAGCCGCGAGCATGTCACTGCTACCTCAGTGGTGACATAAAACAGTGAGACATCAGACTTGCCTCAGCTCGGGTTCAGAGAATACAAACGAGCCATTGTGGAAATAACAGAAAATTCTGCTTTCTCCATGTTTTACACTTGGTGGGGGGGGGGGTGGAGAGAAAAGGCAAGTTTTAGTCAAAAACCCTTGATAACTTACTGTGAACTGAAAACCTGGGGAAAAAGAAATAAAGGAAAGTATAAATCTTCTTGAAGGAATCTGAAGATACCAATTATTGCTTCAAACTAAGAGCATTTTTCTTATTTATTATGTAAAACAGAATTCCATTTTGATTTCTTCTTTCACTTCCCAATATACAAAAGTTACGTCTACACTAAAAGGTTAAAAGAAAACTTTTTGAAAAAAAAAACACTGAAAAGGTTCTGTCAGAAGGAAATTAGTTCTTGAGACTATCCACTAACTTGCAGCTGACTTGTCCTGAACCAAAACCAGCACCAGAGTCATCCTTTGCCAGTAAGGAGAAAGTTTTAAGCAAATCGTGGTCACACTCGTTGGGGTAGAAGAGGCAGTTCAAGGGGTTTTATGTGGGTTCGTGACGATTTCACGTGGTCTGGTGTGTGTGCCATGCCCTTCCAGTAGTCTCAATGACCTCTAGTGATGCTAACAGATCACCAGCCAGGTGCTCCTTGAGTATTTGTAGCAGAGTTGATAATTAACTTTCAGCTACCTCGGTATTACCCTCACTTGTGTAAAATAGATTGAATAAAGTTGCCTCAAGATTAACTCTTTGATGAAGGAATCCATCTGACAATATGCCATCAACTTAAACATCATCCAGTAACGTCAGACCTTGGAGACTTTGTGAACTTTTTCTAGGAAAAGTAATAGGATTCCATGAAGAGGGTAGCGGTAGAAGTGAGCCAGTGGTTGCATTTTTCTCAAGTGAAGTCCTATAAATACCCTAATGTGTGCACAGCAAACATTGTAAGTAGACATTTATAAAAGTTGATTGATTACCTGGAAAAATAACTATATATTTATATCTAGTACTAAAACATTCTATGAAGTTAGTGGAAAACACTAGGTTTTTCTACCAGGACCAGAAGATTAGCTAGGCAGAGATGAGAAAATTAACAGGGAGATGCTATCTAGCTAATTAAAGCTGTAAAAGAAACAAGAGCCTCTTCCCAGATTACTCTGCTCACTAACCTGTAATTACATTGTCAATTGCATTAACTTCATTGCCCACTAATAGAGTAAGTTTCAGGGAGGCAGCCAATGTTGGGATGGTTATTTATTTTTATGTCCTAATTAATCAGTACTGACACCAAACCACATCCTTCCTTCTTGCTCATTATTTAAATGACCCATTTATATGGATGAACCTCTGCTTTGTGCATCTCATTATCACATTAACATGCTTTCAAAACAGAAAGGGTTGTTTCTGCTTCAGCAAGTACTTTGAACAAACAGCTACTTGAGCCACCCCAGCAGGCTGTGCAGACCTCGTCTTAGGAGGCACTGCTATTAGGCCAGTGGGAATCAAATGAAAATTATTTCCTGATAAATTCTGTAGTGCTGTGGGAGCTGGAGAAGGACTTAGCTTACAAAATGGAAGCAGGAACTTGGACTTTTCATGCAAGGTTGGGAAACAACTTTTGCTCAGCTAATTTTTTTTAATTTCCTTTTTTATTTTTTATGTTTTTCTTTTTATTTCCTTGCTTGTTTTTGTTGTTGACACAGAGTCCCACCCTATGCCCGAGCAGAGTGCAATGGAGTCATCGCTGACTGCAACCTCGGATGGGGCTGTGGGCGTCCTGCTGCCTCAGCCTCCGAAGCCCCTGGGATTGCAGGCACTTACGGTGGTGCCAGCTGGGATTTGTTTTTTTTTTTTTTTTTGATGAGTTGGGGGTCTCACTCTCAGGCAAGTCTCGAACTCCTGAGCTCAAGCAATTCTCCCTCCACAGCCTCCCACAGTGCTGGGATTACAGGTGTGAGCCACCTCATATATGGAAAATGTGACAATAAACTCCGCTGTGCTACCAAGTGGGATTATAATCTGTCAAGTCATCAGATTGGAATGTAATTTAAAAGTACCTTGGTGAGCCCACCTCTGCGGTGTGATTCCCTTCTTAAGAAGGCTCCGGGTTAGCTTTTCTGGATTGTTACGGCCTTGCCATTCAGACCACATCTTGAGAAGCCCATCCTAAATCAACCCTGGGGCCACCCTGGACGGTAGTATTGGCAAGCGCATAGATGCCTTAATATGTCCAAACCAAAGAAGTCTTTTCTCAAAAAAATTGTCCTTTTGGCTGGGTGCAGTGGCTCACATCTGTAATCCTAGCACTCTGGGAGGCTGAGGTGAGAGAATTCCTTGAGCTCAGGAGTTTAAGACCAGACTAAGAGTGAGATCCTGTCCCTACTAAAAATAGAAAAATTAGCTGGGCATTGTAGCAGGTACCCTTAGTCCCAGCAACTCAGAAGGCTGAGGCAGGAGGATTGCTTGAACCCAGGAGTTTGAGGTTGCTGTGAGCTATGATGACACCATAGCACTCTACCCAGGGTGACAGAGTGAGACTCTGTCTCAAAAAAAAAAAAAAAGAATTATCCTTTAGAAAGGAGGAAGCATGCTATATCTAAATGTTAACAAAGACTCTTTGACATTATAGGGCATGCAGGGTACTTTTGGGAAAAACATTAGTTAAAAAAATATAATCAAGGTTGATTTATATGTTTAAAGATGTTTCATCTTAAAATAATCTTTTCAAAACAAGAGTTACCAGCAATATTTAACCCAAATTTATAAATCATTACATTTATATATATATTTAACCCAAATTTATTAATCATTGATTTGAATATTATCTCACAAATGCAAATATTAATATTTAATGGAGTTCTCTATAATTTTAAAATAACCTCTAAAAGTACATGGGGAAAGGTGACTTTGTGGAGACTGTGGATGTGCACCCTTAGGACAACAGCTCTAAACGTCACATGATGGGTGCTTGGAGGTTGGACGGACTTCCAGGGACACCCACATACATGTCACATGCTGGGTGCTTGGAGGTAGGACGGACTTCCCAGGGACACCCACATACACATCACATGATGGGTTCTTGGAGGTTGGATGGACTTCCTAGGGACACCCACATATACTCTTGGGCTCGAGCTGTCCTAGAAAGGTGGCACGTCTCAGACACGTGGAAGCAAGTAAAGGGGCAAACTCTAACCATGTGGACAATGTATATTTCAATATCTCTATATTTGCAAATACTGTGAACATTTTTGATAATGGCAAAAAAATCATTTTTTGAATTTCTGAGAGGGTGAAATTAGTTTTCACTCTATGTTTTCTGTAGTTCCCTGCAATGGAGGCCATGACTGTACGTGGAAATGTGGTCTTATGCCCCATCCTGCCTGATGGGAGATTTGCCACTTGTAGACGGCAGCAGAACAAACAAAATCTTGACACATGCTCAGGGCAGTTTCCTCCTATTTTCAAGAGTTACCAGTCACCTGCCCACTCCCACAGCACCTCTGTGGCCTGGGAATCCAGCTACACTGAATTCCACTTATGAAAAGGAACTCCTTATGGATACTTGACCTAAATCCTTCATGCTTCATTGGAAGCTTATTTCATATTATTCAAACTCTGTGAATAGTAATCGAACATCATCCTCTTCATAGAAAAAATCAATTACTTGAGAATAGTCAATAAATCACCTTTTATCCTTCGTTTTCCCCACTTGAATAAGCCCAGATCCCTCGGGCTTTCCCAAAACATTCAACCTCCAATGGCTATCAGGACATAACTGACTTCCTTGGGAGAATTAGTCATACATCCTGACTAATTATAACACTATATATGATATGACGCTGTAATGACGCCCTTAATTTAAATAGTAAATGTAATTGTGGTGAAACTTAGCTGCTGCCTTCCCCTAGGCCCCTCAGGAAACTCTCAAGCCTTGCCTCAACTACCACAACCACTTCAGAAACACTTGGTCATCTCCATCAGCGATGGGGGATCAATCTATGTTTAGGGAAGGTGGGCAAATGTCCCTGGAGCACATTAAAACCAGGGAAATATGTTTTCTTAAAGTCTAAGCCAAAATTTCTAAAACTATAGGGCAAGTTCATTAACCATTGGATATTGTCATGCTTTTAACATCCATCATTGAAAGTGGGCTCCATTTCAAGTCTGACATGCAGGAAACTTTCTGAAATGCTTCTCCAGTCATTGACCCAGTGAACATTTGCTTTGCTCTGTTCTTGGTGGAGATCACTACTCTGCATGCCCCATATTAGCTCGTGGATTCTGTGTGCAAATCAGAGATAACTAATCAAAGACCGGACATGGCAGTCTGCGGAATCTGATCATGTGACTGACACCAGAAGGAACTGCATCCTTTAGGCAGAAGCTCAAGAGCTGATGTTTCTTACAAAGACCTCACACTTCCTAATCTATTGCCTAACCTTTGTGCATGAGGCATGAAACATGACCCTTATACTAGACTACAAGTGTCTAGGCAACTAGTTTGATCTTTTGTATTTTAGAGAGACTGAAACAGCATCTGTTCACCCACTGTACAAGAATTAAGGGCTTCTCCCATCTAGTCCTTCCTGAACTCCAGGCTACAGTTTGTTCGTATCCTGTTTCTGAAGAAGAGGCTGGAATCCTGCTGTGGTCTCTGCCTGCTAATCCTGGGAGACTCAGGTGAGTCCCACCATAACCCCTCATCCTTGAAGTCAGATTCAAATGCACATTGAGGAGGACCCTGAAGGGCTCACAGGGCCACTGTGAGGTCACTGGGTAAAGCGTGAGAGCTGGGTATGGGAAAGAGGGGAACTGTGGGGGGACTTGCTGTACCCAGTGACCATTCTTGGCATCGGTTCCCCAAATCAGTCTCATACGAGATGGAAGATTTGAATTCAGTATCACAGAATGTTTTCCGGCTCCCAGGCAGTGGGAAAAAGATCTGGATCAAATTATATCCAAGGCAGAGGTGTGTGGAGCATTCTAATGGTTCCCATGACCCTGTGGCCATCTTGGGTGGCGAAGTTCATTAAGGTTCCATAATAACAAGGGCTCGAGGATGTCAGACCGGAGGAAGGACTCAGTGTGGACCCCCTCAGCGCCATGAGGTAAAGTGACTTGAAGACAGCAGCCACGGCCATCCCACAGCCAACAGCAGGTGCCTCTGTGATCAGCAAAGAGGTGGCTCAGATTTATCTTTTAAATGCCTGTCTGAGGAGGGGGGCAGCTAAAATACATACACAGAGGGTGAGAGAAAGATGACGATGTCATTGGCATAAGCAATACTTGCTGGTCCAAGATTCCATCATTGCTACCCTGGGGTTCCACACCAGGGTTCTAACCTGCCCCCAGGGTTCCAGAGCAGGGTTCTAACCCACCCCTGGGGTTCCAGAGTAGCCTTTAACCTGCCCACATGCTTCCATGCTCACCCATCACACAGCAGGTGGGGCTGCCCTGGCCTCACATCACACCCATCCTGTGGCCTGCCAGGCTCTCCCCCTCTGACCTCACCACCCTCCCCTCGTTCACTCTTTCCAGCCTGTTTGGTCAGCCTTCTGCTTCTCTTAAACATCAGGCTCTTGGACCTTGCTGTTGTCACCGTGGCCTGGGGTGTTACCTCCGTCATTCCCGCCCAGCTCTGCTCAGATGTCCCCTCTCGGAGGGGCTCTTCCTGACCCATTCTTCAGTACCAGGCTTCTGCATGCTAACATTCTCACTTCTATCCCAGTCTCCATCTTTCCTTAAGGAACCTATTGTTGCCAAACATTATATAGTTACTCATTTCTGTGTTCACTGTGTAACAGCTCTGTGAGGGTATAGGGTTGGTCTCTGCTCTAGAGCAGTGCCGGGAGCACAGCTGGTACTCAGCTCAACGCATCTGTTGAATCAATGAACTGATACTCTCAGGGGTAAGCAGCCAATCTGGTCTACAGTGTCTGGCCCAGCTGAACAGGAGATCACGGGGGTACCTGGTGCTGTGCTCAGGAGAGACTCCAGCCTGAGGGGTGCAGGGCTATCTGAATTCCTTCTTCATTTCCTGGCATTTTGCCTATTACCAACCTTAACTCTTCTGACCTTGGTTACCAGCATCAACCAGAACCTCCTACTGTATGTTAATTATATACACACAGTTCTTAGAACAGTTATATGATTTAAGACACCCTAGTTGTATTGGTTTATTAGCTATTCCATGAGGATTTTGGTTGGTGGGTTTTATTGTTTTATTTTTTCCATTTAGTTTCATTTAGTTTTTAATTTTTTTCCATTTCCACATCAAGATCTCAGTTTTCGGTACTGTCAGGTAATTATATTACCACTCTTACTTTACCTACCTCTCTGTTTGATGGTCACCTTAGGTTCTTTATTTAAAGATATTTTGAGAGAAAAGAATTATTTGGGAAAAATGGTTTCTGGAAGACTTTGCAGTATCTGTGGCATCCCGCGGCCCCTCTGCAGGGGTGGGGACATGGTGGCTGTCTTCTCTAGTCACATGGCAGAGGAGATATTAGGAAGGCAGGAAGAGACAGCCTGGGCTTGACGGGGTGGACCGCGACCCCCACTTGGGGATTGCAGGCAGTGACCTTCCACTCAGGGATCGCAGCCCCAGCTTAGGGAGTTAACGGGACTTCAGCCTGGAGTCTGAAGAAGTTCAGCTGGTCTGGCTCCTGGGACAGTCACGCCCCACTGCCCCAGTCCTTACAGAACCTTCACATGTCCGTACTCTGCCCAGCGAGCTTGATGGAGTTGGACAGGGTTCTCAGCAGCTCCTGCCCAGGGAGCCTCTCTCGCCCCTCCTGGGCCCTGATCCTGATTCTCCACCCCTGACATTGAGAGGCACTTTCCCAGTCTTTCTCCGTGCTCTGGACGATTACTTTTTCTATTCCTTAATTTTGTTTTGTTTTTTAATTCTTCATATCATAATGTCAGATAAAATATGCATGTTATAACTAAGATGGGGATTTTCAAACTATTCCTCACAGGTTACCCGAGGAAACAGGTGGGCACAGACATTTGGCTTTGAAACTCCTGCCCCACTTCATCATAGCAACTCAGTTGACTTCTGTTTTATACATTGGGCTTCTGAGTAAGGCACTTTTTTAAAGAAAAAAAAATTTTTACTGTCTTTTCTTAAAAGGCTTAAAAGGAAAACTTTTACAGTCACACATGACTCAAAGGATTTGCCACCACCTGGTGGCAGCATACCCAAATTTCAATATACCTAATTTTTTTTAAGGATTGGATTGAATCTGCTATCCTAAAATTACATAGTAGTATCAAAAATGTCTCAGATGATGAATTATAATATGAAAATGCATTAAGAGTACAGTATCACTTTCAAAATGCAATTTGCTAGTGTGTGAAGGTCAAGGTTCTTTAAATGAATTAAAATACTTTATCACATGGATCTTATAGTACTTATAGAAAATATTCTCATTACACTTTTAAGCCAACATTGCAATGTGCTAAAATGAACTATCAGCATTCTCTCAAATTGTTTTAAAGTTTGAACCTCGGAGTTGTTTTTCCTCAAACAACTGGGGAAAGCTTTGTTTCTTTTTCTGCTTCGAGCCAAACAGACACTCAGTCTCTGGGTGAATTGTGCCTGGCACACCCCCTGGGCTGTTATCTGTCTTCACAGAAATACAACAAAGCAAAAAAGCAAAGACACTTTTTCGTAGACCTTTAAAAACGACCATGCAAAGAGAATAGGGAGCGACCACATTCTCAGACGAGGGAGTGGCAGAGGCCCGGCCCTCATATGACAGTCACACATCACCCTGGTTTTGTCCACTGCACCCAGCTCGACTTGCTCTGTCCTGAAGCAACAGTATTCTTTCCAGGTGAGAACCCCGTTAGCACCAAGTGAAGTGCCTGCGCAGTGAAAGGGACATGAAGCCTGGCTCTTGCCATTTTCAGCCACTTTCCTGGCCAGTCCCTCAGAGACACACCCGCCCACCCCGACCCAGCAGTGTGTAGTGTCCCTTGCCCCATCTCTCCAGAGATGGAACTTATAAATAAGTCACTGCCACAGAACTCACAGCAACAATCTTAGGTTAACCTTTAAGGCAGGACATGAGAAATTCAACAGACGAGGGGCCTCCTGCCACACTGCCAGACGTGTAGAGAACAGAGCGGGTGGGTGTGAGGGTGAGAAGCCCAAGAGAGGCTCTGGGCAGCAGGCTGGTGGGCAGGGAAGGATGTCCCATGGTCTCTCAAGACCTACAACAAGCTTGCTCCTTAAGAAGCCACTGCGGCTTTGCATCATGGATTTGCCAGCAAGATACATCCTCATCAGGTCTTGTACACAACCGTGAGCACATGGCATTCTGAGCAATAACCATTAGCCAAGCCTCAGAGTTTTCAACTAGTCTTCCCGAAATTCACTCCGTATTGTTCATAGCTTTTCCTGCGGCCAAATACAAGAGCACAAACTGACTGGATTCACAAAGCAGTAATGGGATGAAGGTAAGAAAGGAGTCAGGGAAATAAATCATCCACAAGAACCCACTTAGCACTTTTGGAACTTAATGGTATTTGGGGTTGGGGGAGTTGTTTATGTTTGGGGTTCTTTTGCTTTCTTGAAGGCACTTTGCCCGGAACAGACGTGGAACTGACCTATGGTGCTTCTCATCCTGGCAGCACTCAGAGCACAGCTGACTTGAACCACAGGGTTTTCAACCTTTTTTATCTCATGGCACACTTGAACTTAAATTATGTTGATTTAAAAAAAAAAAAAAAAGGAGTAGGTTCAGCACCTGTAGCACAGTGGTTACAGCACCAGCCACATACACCAAAGTTGGCAGTTTCAAAACCGGCCCCGGCCAGCTAATCAACAGTGACAACTGTAACAAAAAAATATCTGATCGTTGAGCCAGGCACCTGTAGTCCCAACTACTTGGAAGGCTGAGGCAAGAGAATCGCTTGAGCCTAGGAGTTTGAGGTAGCTGTGAGCTGTGATGTCACAGCACTCTACCCAGGGCAACAAAGTGAGGCTCTTGTCTCAAAAAAAAAAAATAAAGTAAAAAATGTATATACTTACTGTGCTTTGAACTTAAATATGAAGCGAATTTATAGCTTTCATATGAAGGCTAAAATCCAATTATAGCATAGGAATACAGGAAAAGGCGAAAGGGAGGGGAGGAGAGGGGGGAGTATGGGTGGAGGGAGGGCAATTGGTGGGATCACACCTACGGTGCATCTTAGCAGGGTACTGGGGAAACTTATTAAATGTAGAGTATCAATGTCTTTATATAGTGATCAAGAAAATGCCATGAAGGCTA